>OZ012646.1:15089855-15315113 GCA_963942575.1 Priocnemis perturbator | reverse complement strand
AGGAGAGCCACTTAGATGCAGTTGATTCTTGAGCCGCGCGAATAAAATTACCACGGCTTTGGGATGCACTTTGCCGCGATCATTTCGGCGCCACCTTCGTTTTAGCGTAAATTTTCGGCGACGTTTTGCGTAAAGTCTCGCCAATGCACGACTTCCTCTCGCCGCACGGCCCCATGCCGGGGCGCGATTTTCTTTTCGGCCGCCAAATGGACGTGAGGATGAATGCTCCGGACAGTCGGGACGGGACGATCGTTTTCGCAGCCCCGTGGTGCGCGAAGAAATTGAAATCTCTCGAGGGCGCCGAATGACGAAAGTTTCGGCCAACTCCGCGGTTTACTTTTTACTTTGACCAGTTTGAGTAGCGGTTAAACATTGATTTAAGCCGCCGCCGCGTCGGCCGGAGAGTCCTCCGTTCGTGTCCTTTCATCGAGATGAGTCTCGCGAGTGTATTACCGAGTATGTTAATAGAATCTTCTGAATCGGAGAAAATTTCGTATCGTGCACGTTTGCGCGGCAACCGATCCGTCCGAGAGCGTACAAAACTGTCACGCCGCTTTCCATCACACTCGAATATTCCGGCGCAGAAAAACTCTTCCGTCAGCTGTTCGGCAGTTGTGCAGAAGTCGAGTGGCGGGCGAAGAAAACGATCGAGCGGTCGGACCCGCCCGCGATTACGTTGATCGTTTAAAGAAACGACACTCTCAATATGCATGGAAGCCGATTGGCCGCCGATGATTTTTTGCACCCGCGAAGGACCCTGCCATTGTGTCGCCGGCTCCGTACGACGTTAAATGATGATGTAACGGCGAAATTCTTGGGCCAAAAAAGCGGCGCGCGGACGCGGTATATAAGGTATACCGTCGGTATGGAGCGAGTATCATTCACGATCATTCCGAATCAGTGGAAAGCAGCGATGGCCTTCAAGGTCGTAGATCGATCATCGAGGCGTACCCGCGATAAGCATGCTGCCATTGCGCGCTGGAGAGTAAATCCGAAAAGTGGCGAACGGTTACGAACGGCAGCCGCTCCGACGCGCTTTGCTAAACGTTTTGGAATGAAAGTAGAGTCGTGTAAAATAGCCCGGAAGCTGGGTCTCGCGCAGTCGAGCACGTTGGCACGCGCGCGAATTTAACTGGAATTTGTTTTGTCGACAGATCGCACTGGCTTTAGCCGTTCTGGCACTCGTGGAAGTTCCAAGTGGATTCGCAGGCCACGCACACAGCTTCGCACATTTCCATGGACCGGTCGAAGGGCCGGCGTACGAAGTAAGCGTTCACGGCGACCATGGCCATCATCACCACGTCGATTACGCGCTCATCCCAAGTATCAGTACTCCTACGGTGTGGAAGATCATCACACGGGCGACGTTCACGGACAGAAGGAGAGCAGGGACGGTAAGCAAAATGCTCTGAATAATTTCGCTCGTTCGCCGTCGCAGTATGCTCGCGGATGCGAATATTAAAAATAATAAAAGTACCATCCAGCTCGCCGAGTATTTCACGACAGAACATTGCACTTCGTTTTTCATGCAGCCAGTGGGTCAGCTCACTTATTGGATTATACGGTTCGCCATAGTCAGCCGCATTCCGACTTAATTAGCTGCCGCGCTCTCCGCATGAAAGTATTGTAATTCGCGCGGGCGAAAATTACAGAATGAGCCAGTAGTTTAATAATGGCGATTTCAGATTTTCGTTTCAGAACTGCTCTCGTGATTTTCTCCCGTAGATTATAATTTGGTATAACGATATTGAGAGAGCGGAGTTCCTTTGAAAATTAACGTTCAGTCACCAGATGCGCGCTAATGAGAGAGCCAATTTGTACTCTCATTTTATTAATGCCCAACGATTTTGGCCGACAGGGAAACACGTAGTAGGCGAATACACGCTGAAAGAGCCAGGCGGTAATACGAGGATCGTCAAGTATCACGTTGACCCTCATGGCGGATTCTTCGCCCACGTTCACAACACCGGCGGCAACAATCACGAAGGAGGAACTTATGGTGGTGGCCATGGCGGTGGTCATGGTGGGAGTGGCGGTGGCGGTGGCGGTGGCGGTGGCGGTGGTTTCGGAGGACACGGACACGGTTATGGACACTATTAAAATAGCCACGAACTGACGAACTCGACCATGCGCTCCTGTCATGCGATTATCTTCATTATTGTTATCGTTGATTATTTTAGTGCAACTATTGAATATATTACCCGTTAACACGAGTTTCTCTCACTTGTTACTTCCGTGAAAGCCACGCCCTACGATGGGAACATTGCGGTTTATAACCAAAGAGGACCCTGAAACTGTCCGCCGATGCGGGTCCGATACCATCTCCATGGCGAATCTGTGAAAAATATGAAAGCCATAACAATTGCTGTATCGCTGCAATAAAGTTATCTCCGGCTAGAAAAATACGAGTGCCGCGGTATTTTTATCTATCACGTACACGCCGGCCAGGCCGCGCGTTACGTCCTTTCTATAAATTTCTTGCCGTTCGTCGTGTGAAACGGTATCGGCAGTAAAGATAGTGGCTCTATTAGAAATTTCGCGCTCGTCAATTATCGAGCAGTTGGGCATTGTCGATGCATCGCGAAAATCATGCAAGACACCGACAACGTAACTTGCCTCGGACCTCGGATTAAGGTGAAATCATCGAACAATTATGAGCTGACGTTATTACGTGGAAGGACATGGACGGCAAACAAATAGATGGATTCTCGGAGAGAGAGAGAGAGAGAGAGGGAGAGAGCGACACGTTCTAAGCCTAGTCCGACATATCGAGTCACGTATTCAGAGAACCGCGACCCCTTATCCTTTGCGTGATGCGACATAAATTGAATTTACTCTGGAATACGGTGTATTGGGTCGTGCGAGGCTTCATTCTTATTATATTAGGAAAATGCGAGGCTGAACGCCAAGTTCCCCTGAGTATGCGAGTCGGTGCATTATCGCCGATAAGAAGGTATCAAGTAAGAGGGAAGATCTGCCTTGGAAAAGGTCTCAAAAGGGATTCTCTGCCGCGACATTAGACTTCGTGAAATGCTCCGTGTTTTCTGCAAAATTCAGCCAATTTATCCCAGAGGAGGTTGCATTGTTTGGAAAGCTTCTTCTTTGACTAGGTCCATCGATGGCGGAGTTGTAGCTTGTTTGGTGTCGAGTCGACTTTCCTCGGCTACTTCCAACGGACCACTTAGCCGAAGTTCAAGAACGTTAATAAGAAGAATTTTTGGCTCGCTCTGTAATTCGAAGTTAGAGACAATCCGCCGGGTCACCCACTTTTACGACTGGCTACGTCCACTACGCTTTTTCTCTCGACCAAGTCTCGACCGAATATTTGCCTAGTGCCGCCGAGCAAATATTTATGCACGTCCGCTAAAGACGCATCTTAGGAAGCAATATTTATTCGGCCCTTGAATGTCTCTATTGAAACGATGTAATTAAGGCGTCAACCGCGACCCTTCCAAGGGAGTCAAGGATATCATACGGATCTCAAGTGGCGAGCAAATATCTCTTCCTGAGAGGATGAGTTAAATTGGAACGTCAAGATAGAAGTGGAGAACCTTCTCAGTACGTGCCTCTATCAGGGGATAACATATTAATTTTTCAAGCGGTCGGATTTTCTATGTATGACGTACGGAAGTAACCCGGATAAAATTGCCTCTCCTCATGAAGGAAACATTTTCTCATTTCAAATTAGCATCGTCCGACCGAATAATTCTCTCTACGCATTCGATCCTGAGTCGCGGCTTCCATCGTAACCAATTACTGACGCGATAGTCGTCGGATTACGCGCTCGCTTGCGGCCATGTAGCAGGAAAGTCGAAAGGTTTTGAATCGGAGGCGTGAGAGGTGTGGAAAACTGCGAGCTCAGCGTAAAGCTCGGCTCCGACGATACTCCACTTAGAAAAGGCAATATGCGCGCAGACTGTCTTTGCAGCAATTTTCTGGCGCAAAAATGTGCGCTCGCCGAGGCGGAGCGCGGTTATGGCTGCGGGGGTGAGTGTGTCCTGATACGTTTTCCTTTGCCCGCCGGCGAGTGATAAATGAAATCGCGCGGGCTCGTTGCAGCGCGCGGAAAGACAGACAGTCGCCGAAAGTACGTCCTTACTTGCCGAGTGGGAGGTCGGGTAATTTTATCGGCATGTGTTATTCCGGTCAGCGACGGCTCCTTCTTTTCCCACGAATCCTCCCCCGAACTCTTTCCACGCCTCGCTCGCAGCCTTCCGACGCCGACGCCGACGCCGACGCCGACGGCCCATCCGACCCTGTCAACCATAGCCACATTGAGGCATCGCCGGGGGGTGGAGCGAGTTGTCGGAAGCAGGCGGTGGCAATAATGCGAGATGGACGTGACAGGGAGCGATCGATTCTCTCGATCTCGCGAGGCAGAGCCAGCACAAGACGACTAGGAAGCGAGGGAAAGACGGATAGAGAATGGAATCCTTATTATTCCGACGAGAAAGCAGAACTTCCACGCTCCGGCTTCGTTATTCCATTGGAAGTGGCGGGCGTTGCGGATGCTACCCTCTCGCTCCTCCGTCCCCATCCAACTCTTTTTCCTCCCCTTTTCCCTCGGCTGCCTTAGAGCGTCCAAATCCAATTCATCGCGAGAGGTGGTGGCTGGAAATAAGGAAAGCCGTCGAAGGAGGACGGGACCCGAGCATTTCGTCCATTCCGTTGAAGACAGATAAGCGTCAGATATCGTCTAACGAGTTCCTACGCTTCGACGCGTGGCGCATCGATGTAAAGCGATCCTCTCCCGCCGGCTATAATTACCGTTACCGCTAATCAGATCGATGCAAACGTAAGCCCGACGAGCGGACGGTGGGTAGGCGTGGCGGTGATCAGGTGTACGCTGCTTCGCCGGCCAAGCCTTTAATTCTTGACGATCGCTTTATCGAGTCTTACTTAATTCAGCATTCTATTTCGCGCAAACCTAGGCAGACTGGCCAACTAGGGTCGGAGGGCCGGACCCTCGGGATAATTAAAGTCCTAACCATTCCGAATGCGCCCAGAGTATTAATGGAATTTATAATCGTCTTTTTGCCGGGGCACTTAAAAACTATTCTTCGTCCTCATCGTCGTCGTTGCACGCAGCCTGATGCAGACGAAGGACGCAGGATCAGAATAAGGGTGAGCTGGGGACGGGTGTAACGGTTCACGGTGACACGAAGTGCGATAGTCATGGTACTTCGGGCCGACGGTAATCAGAAGGCTTTCAGGTGGAAACTCGAGAAGCGGCGTACCTTGCTGACGTAAATTCGAAATAAAAATGTGGCCCTTTACGTGGCGCAGGGTGCGAAGGATCTCGCCGGGTCTGGTGGATACGGGAGGCGAGCCGGCGTTACAGCGAGAATTTACGACGACGCCGACAACGACGACGACGACAGGGATGGCGACGGGCACGACGATGACAGCGTTCCCCCGCTATTGGCAATTCAAGGCTCACTTTAGCCCGGGTAAGAAAAGAAGATCGTCGTTTTCTTGCTCGGCCTTCGTTAATTACCTCGGCCCTCGTTCTCAGCCCCGGACACAAAGGACGCTCAACGAGATCCGCAACATTATTTCTAGCTAACGTTACTCCGTTGGCATGGCCCCTCTAGCCGCGATTACAACTTTCATGATGAAAGAGAACGCTGCCTCCACGTCAGAGGAGGCGATCGTTATCCGAGCCAGCAAACTTCGTAAGGAACTTGTTCGGAACTTTCATCCAATCGTGAGTGCATCCTAAGAAAATAAAGTGTATCCGCGAATGAAACAAAATCGTTACGTCCGCTAAACGAGACGTTCCTGAAAAAAAAAAGGAAGCTTTCAGCGTGCAAACATATTTGCCCGGATCCTCCCTACCCCTGTCTTCCCGTTCTCTCAAATTTCGCCGTGTACTTTGCGAAGCGATGGCCTATCAGAGTTGCGGTAACAAAGTTCCCAGTTCTTAAAGTGTTCCGGCACTGGGCTCGGCACGTCGAACTTTCAACGGACGCACTCACTTTAACGTGCTTTTTCCCAGGCAGCCAGAATACTCGTTAAATAGCTTAATATCGGAAGGTTAATCTTACCGCCTGCCGCGCAACGCCCAACTCCAGAGTGCCGATCGTCAGCGTTTGACGCGGAACAGCCAATAAGCTTCCCGGAAACTCGCCAATTTCTTCTCAATCAGACGAGGTTGGCCTAATGTTCGGCGCGTAAAGTGTCAATGAAAATCGCCCGAGTCTCGCGCAAGGGTCTAATGTCGGTAAATTGTTAGGATCCGTGCTGGCGGCGACGGCGGCTAGCGAGTAAAGATTCATTAAGCCCGGCCGATTCGAGAACACGATCAACTCTCGCTTTCGTGCGGTAGCTTTCATGGCGGAACTTTTTTACAACGCCTCTCCTTCGAGAGCCGCGCGAACACAATGGCGGGTCATTATTGGCATACTTGAGGGTGCCGAGGAAGACTCCATCTTATCGCCTGTTGCCAGCCTGACTCGTTCTCATTTAACTTTCCTAACGCTCGTCGCCGTCCTCCAGCTGCTGTGGCGCGAAGTGAAACGAATATCACGACAACTTTCCCAGGTTCATCGTCCCTAACAATCGCGGTACGTGCGGTGTGCTGGTGTGCGGGACCAAGTTTCGTAATACGTTAGCGGTCATCGTTGTTTTCGCCCACTGTTACTGCCTCGAAAACCGCGCTGGGCGCCGCCAGGCCGACGTGATAACGAACGATGCCACGTGTGTCAGTCGACTGAGTGATAACGCGCGCCGGTGATCTATGCTCTCCAGCAGCCATACCCTTTTTGAGGGCGGCTTCGATATCTTTTCAAAACTTCAGATCCGAAACGTCCAGTCGGCCGTATGTCAAGCGATTCGATCTTGCAGACGGAAAGAGCGTAAAGGGTCGTTCCATCGGCACTCCGCATTTATACTCCGCTCTGCTGTCATTTTAGCGGCGGCGTAAAACCGACTTTATGGCTGTTATTTCCCACGTGATCATTGTAGCCACTGTAAAATACCTGCGACGCTCTTCCCATCGAGCGTACGTACCCTCTGCTCCTCAACCTACTTGTCACGTAGATCGTAGTTTCATTTTCATCATGAAATGGAGAATCTAACGTGACACATCCCGCTTTCGAGCTGCTTCAAATGGTCCTCGTTTCTCAGCGAAATCGGAATAGAAATACCTTCGATATATACACGCCGGCCAACGGGAAACCCGTGGGTTTTCTTGACGAATCTGTTTTCGCGACCGCGATAAAGTGTCGTCCCTCCTTCCCTGAGGACGATCTAGTCTGTTTATCCCGCGGCAGAAGATCGTTTGTGCTCGCTTCTTCCGACCCGGCCGTAAGAAAAATGGCCTGGTCTCAGGGGACGATATGGACTCTGGTATAACAGAAGTTCTTCGCCGGACAGGCAACAGAGAGAGAGAGAGAGAGAGAGAGAGAGAGAGACACACACCCACACACACACAACACACATATACATGCACACGTGGTTCAGTAACGAAGTGGCGACGGGGACAAAAGGAACAATAATTTTCGTCTCGTGACACGTTCGGAATTGCCGAATATCGGGCTCAGATCCAAACCTTAATTCGAAACACTCCCGAATACTCGTGATCTCGAAAGTTGTAGTGTCTGTTCCACATGGTTTGGAATCTGCGGTAGTTTTTCGGCCCGTCTGCCTTCCGCGGTTATAGGTAGGCTCTTGGCAGTTAAAAGTTGAAAAAGCTTTTTTACGTGTTTAGAATTTAAGCAACTTTTTCGCCGCGATGGCGGTCTTTCGAACTCAGGGGCGTAGTGTTTAAATTGAGAGTTTGTAGCTTTGCGGCTCGTCAAGCCTTTCTCTTTAGTCCTAGCTTCCCGTCGTGCGCCGCTGAAAACTGTGTGCTGCGCTGGCAGCGTGTGTTAATTAAAATTACTCCTCGCGAAAAGCATAGCCCGCGGCTGTCTTGCATTTGATATTCCGAAATAGTCGCGATTATGGATGAGCCCTCGGGGCAAGATTCTTTAATGCAAAACTAACCCTTTTACGTTTATTAATAAGCCTTTGAGACGCGGCAAAAAATAGGTCAGAAGTCTCGTACACTTTGATGGTACACGGCTAATAAGGTTTTCAGTGTCCCGATAAGTAAGAACGGACATCGACAAATATTCTATTTAACTCACGACACTTACACGAAGAGAGGGGGAGAGATGGCAGAAATTTTTGTCAATAGAAGTTTTCGTCGATGGGCAGCAGCGGTTATGTTTGAAAAGGAAGTTGAAAGTCTGAGACGTCGCACAAAATGGACAGACTCCGTCGTCTCGTCCGTTTCACGTAGAGAAAAGCGAGCGGTACTGGATGTGGAGAAAGAGAAGAGTTGGGTATATACGGAAAAAGAGTCAGAGAGGAGTCTATGGCGAAGGGACAGGGGCGGTGTGAAGTGGGAAAAAGATGAGAGAGGGTGGACCGCGGGAGAATTCTTTTTTGACACCAACCAAGGTGCTCACCGTTTCCGTAGCAACAGTAAATTCTTGAGTAACGATAATTTCGTGATAGCCTTCTGCTACCTTCATCCACAACCGCTCCTCCTTGTTGCCGGATAACATTAGAGCTTTGGTATCGTGCCAAGATACATCTGCCGGCACTCACGAGAATATATATATATGTGTGTGTGTATGTATATATATATATACATTGATAGGTACAGGGTGTCTCTTGTAACGTGTCGCCAGAAACAATGCGAAAACTGTGCCGCGACGATGCCAGTCCGCGTAGAATTAAAATGGCTCACTAAGTGGGATATGTTGAAGTAACGAATCTTCTGTGGACCCTATGTGCCATTCAAACCGTAACCATCCATTGGTCTCTTTCTACCTCTCCTTCCATCTGTCACATCATTTTTTCCCTTTCCTCCAACTTTCCATCGAGAATGCATACGCATAGTGCCGTGTGGCCGTTACGAAATCGATTGTCGGTCCATTGGAGCCCGATTTCCGCTCAAGTTCCGACGAGCCATGAAAAACGTCGCGCAAAATTATATTCTCGCACCCGACGCCGTTCTTCGGAGTTATGCATCCCGCCCAGTCATCTTCTGAACCAGCAATGCCTGGAGGATATTGGTAATACGATTTCGTTCCGGCAATTCCGATTCGAAATTCCGTACTTCTTGAAAATACGAAATGATGAACTGGCAAGGGAAGGCAGGAAAGTATCCGGCTCCGATTTGATTCTCCTTGAAATATGTTGTTAAGGACCGAAGCGTAAAACACTCGTATTTCTTCAAATGTGCCCATTTTCGAATTTAAGAAACATCCCATGGAATTTTAAAAAGTGTTTGTAATTCCGACTAACGATGTTCTGTATATCCTAAGAGATCATATAAATCAATGATGAGCTACGCCATGCATCTACAACATTTTTCCTTCAGCGATTAACAATATAAACTTTGAACTACCCGATGTTCGTCGTGATATGTCGTGAGATAAAATTGGATGCCCGCGATGCATTCTACGCCGCACAAACTGCTTTATACGCGAGCACATTCTGGCCTTTGTCGCAGACATAGGATGTGCAGGTAGGACCAGCACCCTTTGTGGTTCTTCTTCCCTTCCAAGCAAGGAGCGAAGTCAATCCCGTGTATAAGGAGAACACTGGCAACGAAGGGGGCACGTCCTGTACTCTTGTCGCGGACTACTCTTGCGAAGGGTGAGCGCGTCATTTTCGAATAGACGTCCTTTCGACAACGCCTTTAGTCGAGCATAGGTGGGACGAGCACCTTTTGTGATCGTAAATGCAACGTTTTCTTCGCTCCCTCACGGAGTTTAGAGAATTTCCCTTTACTCGGCCCCTCTTTGCACTCTTGACGCTCGCTATTCTTCGAGGATGTTCGCGTCACTCTTCAAGACTCTTTGCCGGGGCGCGCACGGAACAGTGCACATGTAGGATAATGTCGTTTCGTCGTCAATTCGGTGCTTCACTCGACATTCCGCGGCGCCGCGCTAGCGTTTGTCTGCCGAATTAAAAGCTCCCCCGTATACGGTTTATTAACTCTAAGACGATTTGTCGATTTGCCGTTAATTGAATTCGAGCAATTTATCCGGCCGCGCTCTCTGTACGTGCCTCGTGCGTTCGCTTCTTTTTTTCGGCGAGACGCGAGAGATAAATTGGCGTGCGTTGCTCGATAAAATCACGCCGCTCTCCTCTGTACTTGGCTGCGGTGGGCGGCGCTACACGTTCAGCGTACTTATTGCGACAACGACGAGCCGCGATAGTAGGTGTATGAGGAGAGCGCGGAGGGTTTTATAGGTGCACGGTTTGCGCGCTGGCTCCGATTTTGCGAGATAATGAAATTCCATGTCCCTCCGACCAGCTCCAACCAATTCCGATTCTCTTGCTTCTCTGCGTACGGCTGCACGCCCGACAGCCCGCGTCAAGGACATTGACATAAAGAGCGTCCCATTGTTCGCGTCGATGATCATGCACACGCGATATTAATAAAGTCCGCAATTTTATTTGCGCACGGTAGTATTTAAATAGTGCCGAACGAGGCGATCCGCCGCTGTTCTTTCGACAATTTGTCGTGTGATTTTTCTGCGAACGGCAATAAATATCGCGACGCTCGTCCTGGCCGGCCGAGTTAATTAATCGAGTCGCCGCCGGCGTTAATGTAGTCGTTATCGTCGCGCTGGACGTTTTGCGTGCAATTCATTGGTACACCGCGGACACGTTTTCTCTCGGCATGATTAACGCGCCCGAAAACGGCGCTTTTTCGTCCGTACGAATGGCGTACATGGCGAATGAATAGAGTTCGCTCCTTGCGTCCTTTTTTCCGCCGCTCCCTCCTTTATTGACTCGCCGCGGAAGGAAAGAGTCGAGCGGAAATGCGAAAAGTGAATGCCGGGAGAAAATGTGATTCGATGAAGGCCGCCGCAGGGCGGCTGCTTGGCTTGCAGGGGTTTGCATTACCATTTTGGCCGTTGGCCAAGTCTGGCCAAGCCGGCGCGGCGGGGGGGAGGGGAGGGGAGCGGGCAAGAGCTGGCGAGAGCCGGTGAAACTCGAGGAATCTCAGATGGAAGATAAAGGCCTCACCTCCTGCCAACGCTTCGATTCAGATGGCACACCCGGTAGATAAACACCCCCGAGGGAGGGTAACCGAGCCTCACCTCGTCCTCCGGCCCCGCAACCCTCCTCGCCACGCGAGTCGATGGCCTCTATCGCAAGGTTGCTGGGGCCGCTCCGGGATTTGCACAGATTTACAAGTAGAAATTTCCTTATCGCAATCGGCCCGCTCTACGTCTCGCCAGGCCTGCGTTTCTTCGGAGAAGTCGCGGGGTAGGAAGTTATTAATCTCCCGCCGCGGCCGAAGTCACGTGAAACGAAGAATTCGCTGGCCTAGAAATTTCGGGAGCGAGCGCGCTCTCGGGATCGTCCTGATCCTCGTCTGCGTAAGACTATGACTAACGACACGTGGGAGGATGACGTATGCCTCGAAGATCGTAAATAAGGATGACGAGGGTTCGCATCGCTGCCAGTGAATCTCGAGCAAGTTTGTCAATGGGGTTGGGAAGTTGACATACTGCGCTCTGCAGCGCCGCCGCCGACGCCGCCGCCGACGCCGCTGCCACAATGATCTGACACGTCGGCGAAAGTTCGGAATATTTCGTCGTACGAAAACGATAGGGCGGGGAAATAAAAGACTCGTCGGCGAAAGTTTATGGGTCGCACGTTGACGCACGATCCACTTCACGTCTACGCGCTGAATATATGCGATTTTTTCGGAGCTCGTTTTCTCGCGTGTTACTCTGATGCGAACAAGCGGCTGCCGGTTAAAACCTTCCAACAGCTCCGACAGGCAGAATTTCTCGGACTACTTTTTCTCCTGCATCCCCTTATGCCTGCTCCGAAGTGAAACTCTTCCCCGGCTTTCCCGGAATTTTACATACGTCTGCCCCCGTCCCCACCGCTTGCGTCGGACGTTATATATCGCCGGACCGTCAAATTTCTCCCCTTGATATCGCCACGGATCCCCACCCCTATTGGGCGTTACTCGCGAATTTTTTTCACGGCGTCAGCATTTTTCAGGAAAAACTCGCGGCGGTCCCGGGGGGAGAGGGGAGGAAGTTTGGGAAGAAAGGAAAAAACGCTTGCGCCGGATCCCGTCACGCTTCTTCCTTTCCTTTCGCCACGCATAACGCCGCGCTTTTGTCTTGTCGTGTCTCCATTTAAAACGGACGGTCAGGAAGAAAATTTATACGCCGCTCGCGGACGACGAAATAAAGTGTTGGTACGACGCTGAGAATTTTCATTTTGATGTGCGCGTACGCACCCATTTCTACTTTCTCGGAAGGCCATTGGCATCTTGTGTTTGTCGAGTCTCGTCGAGTAACGTCAATCTTCAAAGAGGAACAACCGGCGTCATAAGGACTCGCGCGATAGGGAAGCGAAAGAAGTCCACAAAGCTTCCCAGGGAGTGATCTAATAAACCTACGGAAGTTCTTTCATGCTGCTTTAAGAGGGCTGGCACCCGGCGTGGGTCAAAATGAATCTTGGCACGCGAGTTACCGGGCTCACAATACAATCGCGGCAATCGGAACCGAAGTCACTTTATCAAGTGCACCAAAGGGAAATATCCGCGCGCGTGGATCGGTAGTTTCTACGAAAGTCCGTTCCGTACGCGCAGGTAGGGGATCAATTACACGTTATTTCCACGTCAACCGATAAGAGGTGTCGAAGCGGAAAAATTTAACGCTATAATTGCACTCCACTGAGTAGCACATTGTTAACTTCAATATCTAGCTAGCAAGTGAAACGATCTCATCAGCCTTAATTCCCCGACGAGGAGACGCAATTTCGCACTTTATTAGGTCGTATTCAGCGAGTCAAATTGCGCGTAAAAATGTACGAATTAAAATTCGCGGCCGAAGGGGAGGCGTTGGCGTATAGCAGAAAGTCGTAACGAAGGACACGCGTATTACGCGATGATGGCGAAATTATCTTCTCTCGACGTCGGCAACGGCAGAACGTGCTACTACCTTGCGATACGTGGACTGATTCCGCTCGATGCTCGACTTTTCCTCCGGGGAGTGTCAGGCTCGAACGTACGGGCAAACGCTCGGCGCCCGTGTGAAATTTAAATACGATTTGAGCACGTCGCTGACGAAATGTTCTCCCTCGAGTAGACTTGATCTTCCGCAAATACAGACACCTCGTTCGAGCGTGAATCGTCGAATTATAAGGGGCGGCTGCGAGTGCGCGCGTTTTCCCTATAATCCGGTGAAACGAACGCAGAGGCCCGGTAATGGAAGTTCCCCGGTCCGCCTGGTCTCGGGCCTTTCGAAAAATTCAATCGCCCCGAGAAACTTGCTCGAGCGTAGAGTCGTAACAGTCGACGAAATTGATTTTGCCGGTTAGACCTCGAGCGTCGCCATTAGAGCGCCTCGGAATGTTGTGGGTGGGAAAAGGCGAAATGGCTTAATAATAAGCCGCGGTAGTGAACTCGATGTCGCGCATTACAGATACGTTTGTCTGGGGAGGCTTTATGTTGCGCGCATTACACCGCAAGCACCCCCTTTATTTCGTTCTCCCCGTCAGCGCGCTCGCTCTTAATACAAAGGGCCGACTTCCGCTTCTCGTCGACATCAGGATGCTCGTATGGCTTTGTTACCGCTGTAAGATTAACGAGGTCTCTCGCGAGACGCCTGTTTGTTCGTCGCGCACGATGCTGATGGCGGTGTAACGAGATGTGTTCACTACTCCGGCCCGCCCCGACCCGCCCCGCTCAGATACAACTTTCGCCGACGCGCGACGGTTCAGGTGAGAAAATGGCACGTGGTTGCGGCTTTCCAATGAAAGACGTCACTCCACGGACAATCTTCGCGACAACGAGAATTAAGGTCGGACGATCTTCCTGAACGACGGTGGCATAAAAAGGGCGCGCCGTCCAGTAATCGCGAGTAACGATTAAAATGGTCTGCGACAGTAAAGGAAAACGAAGACCGGCGGACACTGAGTGTGATTACGCGCCGTTGGCAATATCTGGATTCATGTCTGACGGGCGGATACCGTGGCACGTGATTTTGCTGGTCACCGTTCTTTAATAACGCACCGTGGCCACGAGCACGATCGGGCGTAGAGCGTGCGCGCGTAGTGTAACTCTTCCATGAGTCGAGCGGTCGCGCGTTATGTCGGGTCAGATGCTTCATGTATCGAGAAAAATTACCATATCATGCAAATCCGTACACGGACGAAAACACCTACGAGCCGGTCGTAGGGTCAGGAGGGTAAGCGCGAGGGCTGCGCGGGGACCGCTTTCGGATGAAAGTTGATAGAGCGTAATGCATTCGTGCTGTCGACACGCAATTCTGCCGAACAACAACGATCGCCTCCGCGCGGACGCACAGCTGCACGCCGGACGGAACGTCCTCGACAAAAAACGAACGCGCTTCGAGTGCCGATCGCTCCTGATGGACCCGGTACCGTCGAGACCTATCAGCTGTGTCAACGATTTCTTCTCTCCACTCTCTTTTTTCCCTATTTTATTCGACTCGCGGCCCTGTCGATACGTCCGGCCAAACGACGGGCTCACGCTTCGCATTTCCAGCGGCGCGCTACCAAACGCCCTGGCTGGCCGTATTTACCGATCGGATAGATGCAGGGCCGTCCACACGTTTCCAGCGTAACGCGTGCCGGAGCATGGAAGACGCCGCAATCCGTTTATCCTCTAACAGATCCGAGAATTTTTACGCGAGCGCCGCTGATCGTTGTTCGTAATTAATCCCACCCCCACCGCGACACGTTCTGTAACTTCGCTCCGCAGCCGGATTTTCGGTGCGGTCCGAGGATCGCGAGAGGCTTTAACGTCGGCCGGCTTACGATCATTACGCGGCGCGGCGCGGCGCGTTGAATAAACATTAAGTATTAAATGGGCGGATATGCAGTTTGATAAGTTAATTGAAACTCGTGCGTCACCGCGTCGCGTGATAAAGCTGTCGGTCGGACGAAGAGCGGAGGGCGGGGTGGCGGAGTGGCGGAGCTTTAAGAGTTCACCGTATTACGATCGGCACTTTTCCGTTCCTTTTTTTCGCTTTCATCGCTCTTTCGCTCCTTCCGCAACTTCCATTACTCTCGAATCGTCGATTACTCTCGAACGGCTTCTTTCCGCGCGGATGGAACAATGGGCGGCGCGAGAAGCGAGAAGGGAGAGGAGAGCGTGCATCGCCAGCGACACGATTGGCCGAGAGCGAATCGACGCTAGCGAGTCCTTCGAGGCATCCCGATGAATCCTTTCCGTTCGCGACCATCCATCGCGCGCTCCTTCGCGCATCGTAAAAATTTCCGCCGAAACAAGATCGGCCACGGAAGGGCGGGAATCTGATTAACGGAAGCGTAATTGGAGCCGGCCGAATTCGCCGGCGTAACTCTCCGAGGATCCGGGATGTAATTTACTTAGGTCGCGCATTCAAACGACCTACATAATTACGAAACGATAACGACGTCAGCGTTCCGGGGGGAATATTTTTTTTCCGGATGGCGCGGCCGAGCGCTGGACAATTGCCAGAGATATGCCGGTCGCGAGGAATTTAGTTGTTTACGACTTCGTATTACCGTCTTCCCTCGACATATAATCGGATTAGAGCGCGGACCCCTCTCGCCAATTACCGGTCCCCGAATCGGTGTAATTGGGCCGCCGTCTACTGACCGGTGTAATTTCCGTCACCCACCTGGAATGTATCTATCGCCCGGCCACTCCTCGAGGGCATAGACCTCTCTCTTCCAACGTCCTAACTGTGGCCTAACACACGCTCCCCCCTCCTCCGAATTTCGGCTAGAATCAATATGCACCCCCGGTCCCATCAATTCTTCCAGCCCTCGATTGTTTCCAATGTCGGGCGACAAAGATGGCATCGGAAGAGCTGCACGCCGTGGAAGGAGGTTTACACGAAACAACGAGCTCGACGTTTACAGGGAGGCGAATGAAAAATGGTTTCCGACCAAGTTTGACTCGAGTTACGTTCCGCTACTTTAATTTCCCGCTCGAAGTTTGCCGAGAACGTGGAGAGCCGCGGAAATCGCAGGGAATTCAAATATTTTCTCGTTACAGCGAGGTCCATGATACTCGAGATATGAAGCTCCGGGGCAGAAGAAAGACAACGAGAAGGAGCGAAGATAGTACCAGGCCGAAGAAGAAAAATGGAAAATAAGGAATGGGAGGGAAAAGAGAGGAGCGGTGTTCAGTTTTGCGGAAGTGCGGATACTTGGACGAACATCTGCCGGGTCGTGGAAATTATCGTACCGGTCGAATAAATTTCGGCCGATCTTCTCGGCTCGGAGTCTCTCCGGATGAATTTTCAAGAGAATCCCGGCCCAGCGTCGGAAGTCGTAAAAATACAATACAGACACTCACTCCTGAAATTTAACACGTGGCATCGACGAGAGAAATCTTCGATAGTGCGCAATGTCGGTTGGCTCACAGAGATCCTCGTAACGAGATTCATGCAGATTGCCCGAATTGAATATCAGGATTAAATCCGGCTTGGATATCTTCCTATAACGGAAGTTCCTCGGCAGAAACTGCTGCGCGTAACTGGAAGAGAGAGGGAGGGAGTGGGAGCTTCACGAAAGGGAACGAATCGAGAGATCGAATTCTCGATCTTATTTGTCTGGAGAGGATGGCTGCAGAGGGTGGAAAGGGTGGAAAGGGTGGAAAGGGTGGAAAGGGTGGTCGTCCTCGTGCACACCGCGAACTTTGTTACGACCGTTAAATCTGATTTGTACATCCAGCGTGGGGATAAACTGATAATGGCAAATGGAAACGAAATAAATTCATTCCCGCCTAGCAACAGCGTGCAACTCGCTCGGCTCGGAGTTGCTAACTCGGTTATGAGTTATTTCGATCGCGTAATCGGAACGTACTTAGTCATTCGCCGAAAACTTTCTTCCCTCACTCGATTTGCAACTCGATGGACATTGTCTGCGTACACAGACTCGCATTTCCGAACTAGCAATTTGCATTGACCTTGCGCGAGGCGGCTCGTGGTGCGCGGAGAAAGAGAAAAGGATCGTTGGCGAGGTCTGCATACACAGCCATAACTGTACCTCATAACCGGCATTTTCTCCTTTGAGCCTCGCTTTGTTCAGCTTTATCGTTTTCCCGCAGAGTGCGTCCCGTTATTCAAATTTCGTTACGCTCGAGGTTGGATTATTTACTCGGCCGCTCGAAAGAAACGAGAAGAAGCCCTCCTTTTTCTCTTTCTCTCTCTTGCTCTCTACCGTCCTCGTTTACGGCGCTTTCACGAGGGTATCGCGAGGGGTCGGGATTTCGGGCGGAGGATTTTAGAGGATTAGAAACTCGAGGCTCCGGCTTCTATTCGGTAATGACGTAGTGGCATCCCCCGTGCGGGATTCAACGAAGGCAAACCGCGTTGGAACGAGGACGAGGCGCGAGGGCGGAGGGTGAAGACGGCGTGGGAGAAGGAATACGCGAGGGGAGACTACCGTGCAACACTCGGATACACTCGCCTCACTCGCCAAGTACATGCGAGAGACTCGCAAAAGTTTAAAGTTTGGAAACTTACCAAGGGGTAAATGGTGATAGAGGTTCGTGGCTGTGGTCCGGGCTCATCCCCTTCCCAAACCTTTCTTTCTCTCTCTCTCGCACTCCCTGCTTCCCGACCTAGCCGCCTTATTCACCTTTAAAACTTGGCAACTATGGCTTTTAAGCATTTTCCGTTGCAGCCTCTCCGCGGCGCGTGTAATGCCAAAAATCCGACAGAGTCCGCGCGCGCGGCCACTCGGACGAAGATGACGGAAGTTGAGGCAAGCCACGGGGAAGATGCGTTTCTCTCTTTCCTTCCCGGCTAATGCGCAACTTTGCAAGAAGGAAGCGCGAACCATCGGCACGATTGTTTCTTATTTTCCGCCGTGAGCCCTGTCTCTCTCTCGTTGGTCCCGCGGTGCTCGCGCAAAACTTTCCTCGTGAAACAGAAAGACCCACTAAATTCGCAGTACATCCGCGAGACGATCCCTCGGAAGTACGACTCGTTTCCAACGTGACGTGCAGCACGGCTCGGGAAATGCAGTACGCCGAAGAAAATTCAAGCAACTCGCCTTCAAGCAAAAGGAGCGCAATGGGATCGCGAAACGCGAGAAGTGGGGAGCCGAGGTCAGTTCCAACAGGTAGCCTAGTAGACGATTGCGGTTTAAGGCCAATTTTCTTGCCCGCCTTTGCTCTCCATTCTTACTTGGCCGATTTAACAGAATAAACTTTCATTCAACCGGACAATGTTCCTTGACTCCGATCGGCCGATGCCCGGAAAACAGATGCGATTGTTCGAAGTTACGTCGATACCAATCTCGATGCCTTTCTTCGTTTCCCGATCGGAGTTTCGCAACAGTTAGCCGTGATGCCGGCAGAGCCCGAGTAATGGCCCCTTTTGATGCGCTGCTCTATCTTTGAAATGTATCGAAATGCGATTAACGATTTTGAGAGTAACGACATTATTCGAGCCGGCATTACGTTCCCGTCGCACGAATTTCGCTAAGTGAACTTTAATTGATCCACTCGCTCGATGTACGACCTTTGTCTCCCACGACTGCGATATATTCGCAAGACGAGGAAATCAATCGGACGAAAACTGGATGCGATAAATATACCTAGGTACGAAAGCCCGAGGGAACGAAGATGGGAACGAAGAAGATTGCGGATATAAATTATTCATGCGCCTACTGTTGCGAGAGCTAATCCGAATTCGTTGCCGGCTGACGATTTGTCATGGCATGTTGCCGCCATATACAGGAGCCGGCATGGTTTTACCGAGAGCACGAGAGGCCGGGATATAGCACTTTTCAGAATATTTCTCGGAGATGAGAGACATTAAGAAGAACGATTACCGTCAGTGTGATTAACGATAAGCGGTGTTCATTAATAACGTCGCGACATTAAATAAAATCTCGAAATCGATTGAAAAATGCTGACACTCATCTCACTCGTACGTGCCGCGCAGACGACAAACACACGCGGCTTGATGAAGAAGGGTCGCGCAGTGTATAATTCGTACCCGGCTGCGTCTAATCCTGAACCCTGCGAAACTTGTACGAAACGGGTACAACCGACGGTAACTAGCGAATCGCTCTCTCACGTGGAGGATTTCTCGAATGGCCAGTCCCTGCAGACCGCCGTTAGATTAGAGAGTTGTTTACCCCTAACTCGACGAGATATAGGACGGATAGAGCACTTGCGGCTTGTAATCAGATCGAAGGCGGCCACCCGTTCCAATCGGGACGTACACGTTTCTCCCGACGACCAGTGTGGCATGGTGCAACACCGACCGATTCTCCGTTTTCGAGGAAAATGGGACCGGCGCGGCGCGGAGACCGTTTCCCACTTCGTCGGATCGGATCGCGGCCGGCGAGTTAACTTTGTCGTTCCCATTACTCTAATCTTCCATTCAATTTCCACTCGGCAATACCGAGAGACCCGGTATTATTACACGGGCAACCCTCTTCGTGAGGCTTAATACGGGAGTGGCGAGTTTGCCCGAATCGAGGGAGAGTGGTTGGGTGTAAATGAAAGAAGCGTGAGGAGAGACTGCTTCATTCCCCGACACACCTTCGCCCCAAATCTGCCCGCTAACAAATGATCCAACTTTTTGATTATCACGTTAACCGCGAATCAGTTCGGCACCGCCAAAGCAATTCGGTCCACCCGCAATAACGAACCGGCACTAATTATTTGCCTCAGCATTCGATATTTCACCATCTCTGGTACGCACGCACCTCTGCAATGGGGCTTGTTAAGGAGATTCGCTCCGAGACAGTTTCGTCAGCTGTTTTGATTAGTTTCCTTCAGTGCCGTTTAACGAGTCCAGTTCAGGTCGGTGAGAAAGTCTGGATCGTTTGATAGAAATTTCGTGGAACGGTCTCGAGTACGCGCACGACGTGCCGACAAGTTAGAGGTGTTGGCAGTCGACTCAGGTCGTCGGTCTGAAAAATTGACCGGAACGTTATCGCAGCAGCCAAACCTTGGCTATCCTTTGCTGTAGTCATTCGTATCTCGGACCAACAGCCGCTCATCATGAATATCGTTGAGGGGTACTGCATTTCTCAGTGTGTACGTACGCGTATATATGATAAATCGTTTTCGCAAAGGTCGACGCCACCGGCATAATGCTTATCTCGTAGGGCACGAAAATAATATATCGGGAGTCATTCATTTTGCCGTTGATAGGCACGGAGGCGGATAACCTGCTCGCTGCTACACCGAGCGGAATTTGTTGGAATAAATGGATATCATTTGATTTCCATACAGACCGTGTCGTATCGGAGTGTTAGAAAGAAAGAGCTCCGGAGAAAATTGAATTGGCCTATTAAGAAAATTGCCCGCTCCAGAGGGATTACCTGTTTCAGTACTTTATCCGAGGTGTACGGCGCGTGCTTCCTTGTTGGCTCGGGCAACCGTTTGCAGTGCTCCTGCGTCGCGTATATCGCGCCGGGGAGCGGGTCGTATTTGAGAAAAGTTTCGCGAACGTGAAATTTACACGGCGCATTACGCAAATGGAGGCCGCAATCAGAGTGTCGAACAGGGATAACTCGGGCGGGAGGATCCAATTGAGTCGTAGGAGGATTGCCGAGGCTTATGCGGCTCCGGAAATGAAGGCAGGCCCTACGGATTCGATAAATCATACGCTCGATTACCCCGTGCCGGATCTACGCTTTGATAAAGATACCCTGGCTAAACCTTTCGCACAACCTTCGCCTTTGCGCCACTCTTTTTCGTTACTGGATCGACACGTCCCTCAGCCGTTTGCGTTACACTGGATTTCGAGCATTCCGTTAGACGGACCTACTAACGGTCCGGTGCCTTCCGAGACAACTTTTAAGTGCTCCCATAATTACCGCCCGACAAGAAATCGACGAATATACACGTCACGTTCTCCCACTGACGAAGGGAAGACGTGATTTTTATTACAATTCTCCTAGCTTTTCCGTTCTCTCTATATACGGGACTTAATTGCACGGCGTCGCAAGAAAATCAAACACTCACTAATTATTTCCCATAGGTGGACTCGTCGGAAATTCGCCATGAAAGTTAAGCTAATACAACGATCACGTTTCAAACAAAGAATTTTTAATATTCCGACGAGTCTCCCTTGGATAAGCGAACCATTTTCCAGTCTGGATGAAGATAATCTGTTTTCACGGTAAACACGTAACGCTCGCCGAGAAACGTTCATATGTGAAGATGACGAGGAAGCGAAGAGGGAGAGAGGAGGGAAAATTGGTCCTTTTTCAAAAACAAAACGGATGAATTCCAGTCTGTTTGCCTTTGAGCACGAAGAGAATTCATGATAGGGAGAGCGCCGTGCTTCCGACAAATGGTTAAAGCTCGTCGTCGAGATAAGGTCAAGACAAATTCTCGAAGGAGAAGAAAGACCCGGAAGAACAGGGGTTTAAGGTTTTCTGTTATAGTCATAGGGAGAGGATAAAGAGGGTGGACGCAGATTCGTCAGGACCAAGATCGATGTGGTTAGACGACCAACTTCCCACCAAACTCTTATCATCCTTCCAGCTCTTATTATCTCTATTTATACTTAGGACAATACATTTACCCTTCCCAGAAGTCACGTCACATCGATGGTTGACGGAAAACGAAATGTATGTCAGGCGCGAACTTTCAGAAATCGAACATTGTACCGATTATCAGAGGCGCGGGTTTTAACGAGTATGAAACTGATGCGAAGTCGAAAAAAGGGACGATTTACATTCGAACACGCAACGCATCCTCTCGCGCTCGACACTCGTTAACCCCCCAGCATATTCTCCTGTCTGGCAGTGTGACGTGTCAGAGGCTGCATCCAACGTGCGACAATATTAATCGCACTGACTCGCAGTCGATTTGATGCACCTTCGGCCCGCCGCTTTCATTTCCACTGAAAACAAATCCGACCTTTCACAGTACTGCGAGGCGAAATTTCATTTCTGTTACCTCCACCCCGTTCCTCTACCAAGATAATAGATCGCGTCCATTCAAATTCCGCACGTTATTTTTGAGCAGAGCCGGCATCATTACTTCACGCGGAATCTTAATTGTACTCGAGTGATACGAATCTCAGACGACTGATAATCTTCCGCGGCCGTCCCAGCGAACGTGCGGAGGGGTACGAAGGAGGAGGATAGGCGTTTCCATTAGCATCGGTTAAAAGTGCTTTCCATTAGCGGCCGACCGTCAATGCGAACAAAAGGGTCCGAGTGCGAAAGGTGAACTTACACGGGGCCCTGGGCACAGGATCGCCGAAGAGACTGTGTGCGGAAATGAGTGAAGGAGCGATATTACGAGGAACACGACGATAAGTAGAGGAAGGCGCGGACGAATGGAGCGGACGGATGGCGCGGACCGAGCGACGGTAGGGATCGGAGGTCGGAGGTCGGAGGGTAAAAGTACCGACAGATAATGGGGTTTGCTCGGGGTTGCTGTGCGTAGGTGCGCGCGCACACACACTCAAAATAATATCGCGGCAACGATGGGCCCTCATCAATCACGCGGCTTGTAATGAAAAGCTCTGACGTTAAAGCTGCGCATGCTGGTGTGGGTGTTGTTGAGGCCGCGTGTACGTGCGCGCTGAATGGGCCGCCACAGGGAATCCTGAACTGCGGAGGCAAGCAACGCGTGACAACACCGACCCCGGGCCCCGCGGCGGTGCGCGATACTAGATACGCCGCTCGGATACATCGAGTTATCTCTTCCTCGCTCCACGACCCTGACTTGCCGCGGATGTCTGTTGTTCTTCTGTAATCTTTTTCCCCGCTCCACCCATTTTCCGTGTATCAGTGGCGCGCGCGCGTACGCTCTCTCTCTCTCTCTCTCTCTCTCTCGTTTTATATTCTCCTCCTGCATCCCACAACGGCGCCCTTTTATTCGTGCCGAGTAGTTCCTACCAGTGCTAGATCATTTTACGCGCTAACCTGCGCCGCAGTTTTCCTACCCTCGCTGCTCTTTCTCTCTTCCCCCGTTTGCTCCCGCCAAGCATGAACTTTCCTCGATTTATCACTGGGCGAAAAAAAATGTATCTCGCACGGCCCGTAATTTCCGGCCGCTTGCAATTGCGAGCTTGATTCGTCCCGCTGTCCACTGTTGTTCCAAGTCGTGTCCAAGTGTAACGCTCGCTACGTTTCCTCGGAAAAGTGTTGATTGTCGAGGCGGTCCCTCGGTAGACGTCTTGCTTCGGCGATACTTGACAGGTCGACGGAAACCGGGCGTGGTACGCTCGAAGTAATCAAGGGACCGCAAAATTTCTCGAGTTGCGGCAAGATTCGTAAAGTGCGTGCTACTTACATAACATGTAGCTCGTTCTGCTCACGCGCACGTCAAACTGTCGTTCGTTGCCGCAAGCTCGTGCTCATCGAGGGGTAACGCTTTCGAGTGGACTTACGGCGAAGTGCGCTCAAATGTTTACGCGCGATATCGTGAAAGTGACTGAAATTTTTCGTCCGTTTAAGGACCGTCAAGGATCCGCCCGATTATGTTAAAGCCGAAATAATTATTCCCCTCGTCGTAAATTTCCCGTCAGTCGTTTACGCTCTCCATGTCGTATCTGATTAATTCAACGGGGGGGAGGTGGAAAAAAAGTCGAGAGAGGAGGAAAAACAAGTTTTGCGGTAATTTTCCTCTTCTAAGCGAGCTCATTAACTTGGCATTTGCAGTTCCTGGATTTTGTCAAGCCGCGCCATAAAGGTTACCTGTAACCGCGTAATGCCGTCCTGCGATTAAGTGCACGTCGTCGTCAGTACCCTGCGCGGTCTCGTTAACATTACCTCTATCCCGGCATAATTATATTATATAAACAGTGTGCGCGCGTCGCTCCATTTATCATGGTCGGATAATATTTTTTCACAGGGCGCTGCGCTATTACGAACGACCAAGAGACGACATATACTACCTAAAAATTCAGCCCACGCTCGTACGCATTCTTTCGTCGCCATTTTATAGACCGGCAGAAGCTTCTGTGCTCCGGAACTAATTGTAAGACGAATTCGAGCAGCACCGAAGTAAATATAAGAATTCGCTCTCTTGTTATTCGATTACTACCCTTTCGTCACGGTTTAATGAGCGGGAAGATAGGGATGTAACGGCACGAACTCATTGAAAATCGATATATTATATGGAACGGTCCCGATTCAGCGGCAATAAAGCTGACCAAGAACGCACGGACGTACATACGAGCGGCCTGGGGATTTGGGATTAAGGTTAAGGTTTAAGAAGCAATAAAGTGCTCTCTTTGGATACATTGTGGGGGTTATCCGGTCAGATTACGAGGGTCTCGACGCTTATTTACACGGTGCGCCGACGAGCGCAGGGGTTGTACGGGGGTGTAAACAGACCCATTAAATCCGTCCCTAATCCTAATGTCTTGCAATAATGGAATATGAAAGCGGGAAAGTCAGATTAACGCGAAAGAATACTGTGTGACGGTTCGCGCGGCCGTTTCACTCGCTAAGTACGTCGGAATCTAAATATTGGTAAACCTACGTATTTGGATAGGTACCTGCATGCACAGCGGCGGCTGTATTCATTTAATTAGCTATGCACAAATACTCGCCGGGTATCGGGGAGAGTTTAGGCAAATATTGTCTTCGTCTTCCCAGTAAGACGATCGAAAGGGAATAATTAATGTCGATCGATCGAACGGGTGCAATAAGTTCATCGACTAGTCGTTAACTCGTTGACGATGGAACTCGTCAGTCGGGGCGATAACGCTGAACGATAGCCCAACCCTGCTAACGCTTATGCGCTCTTTATTAGCGTCGTTCGGGAAATTATTGCCCCTCCCCTCTTCCCTACCCTTCCACCGAACACGAGTGAGCAACGAGGGGAAATACTTCTGGCCGCAATCGGCGCTCCATCCTCGAAAACTACGAAAGCGCGTTGACGAACGATGTCATGAATGTCGATATGAGAATTGTGGAGCGGGAGTATGTGCATATCTATATGCGTCTTTCGTACTTGTCGATATGTTCGGCGCCGCTTTAATTAGGAATTTGAAATATTTCGGGCGTTTCGACAGGCACTGATGTTTTCCGAACTTGTTTTTGTCCATTCGTTACTTGGACAAATTGTATTGATCCGAGCCGATAAACAGAGCGTACCGACGGACGTATGAATTTTGTAATTCCACCGCGGGCGTGACAATGAACGATTCGCCTCATCGAAAAATCATCACGCCGCGAGAGCAATCAAAAGTCGCCCATCGAGGAAGTTTTAATGATTGAGGGCGAACGGACTCGGAGGAAGGGAGGTCAAAAATGCAGCGGACACCGGTTCGAGCGCGGCCGGCCATTTGGAGTAACGAAGGGAAGGAGATAAAGTTGGCGTTCCACTTATATTTGACCGGCGAACGTTCGAAAGGTTCGATAATTAACGAACGAAAATTTCCGACGGCACGGCGGGAGTATGCAGGCGTTCGTTTCGTTCGGTTGGTCGCGCGCGATTTCGCCGGCGGCGATGGCGATCTCGATGAAATCGCTTCCCGGCCACGCTTTATTTAATCCGAAACCGCATTGTCCGACAGTGGAACAGTGGCGGTCGGTAGACATCGGTGAACGAAATGAGAAGGACGGACGAGCGTGCTCGTTTACGGGGACTCCGATAAAACGAGTAAACCCCGCGAATTTAAATTTACGTTTCCGCGACAGAGGAATTTTAATGACTCTATTAGAAGGCACACGGCGAACTCGTCGTTGTCCGCGCTAGAGGGCCAGCCTTCGGCAAAATACTTCGGTCCGAAATATTACGGCGGCTTTGAGGAGGGCTGGGACGAACGCCTTTCTATGGAACTTACGGAAGGAAATTGTTGAGATCAGTGGGCGGGTATTTATCCAGCGTTGCGTCAAAGTGGCCAGGTAAAACGTCCCATAATGCGCTAAACACGTCGAAACGATATTACGGAGCCATCGGAGATGGAGGTGCCAGAGGAGGAGCGGTAAACTAATTAGCCACGATCGACGATCGGAACGGACGTAATGCGATTTGCCGGAATAGGCATGGCAAGCAGGTCCGTCGTGATATTTTCTCGTACGGCTTCGAGCAAGTGGAGTAATCAGCGATAATTACCCTCGAAGTGGACCCGCAGCAGTTGGCTATTTCATTATCGACAGTAGTCGTCCCGTTTCACGATGTCGACGCGGCCAAAGGATTGGAAACGGGGTCGGAAAAAGGCTGGCGAGAGGACGAAAAGTCAATCAGAAATCGGGAGCTGACGGGGTCGGTGCTGGATTAACCCAAATAATGCGTCGACTCGGGGCGTGGGCGGCGAGAGATCTGACTATTTGCGAGGGAGAGAGATATGAAACGGACGGAGCTGGGGAGGAAGGGTGATGCAAGAGAGGGTAGATGGATGGGCTAGGAAGGATGGGAGACAGTAAGAGAGAGCAGTGCCGACAACGGAGCGATGGTCTTTCAAATCGGCAGCTGGCTGAAACGAGTTCAAAACGTCCGCTCGTTCGATCCGCTAATCGGTGGAAAGCAATTAAAAATGTTTAATCGAACGTTTTCCGCGACGTGTCGCTGCAGAGCGTCTCGTTGTACACAAATTCCGTTTGATTGCCGTCCGAGTAGCGTATTTGCCGACGCACATGCAGGGCCGCGTGTAACGTCTACGTAAACGCCGCACCGCGTTGGATGCTAGCGAATCATCTTGGCGCTTAGGTATGTGTGCCTTAGTAATTAACCATCGGCATGGATTCGCCGCCGCCCTCCCTCATTTCCTACGCTGCACTGTCGCTTCCCGTCGTCATATCTATCTCCACTCGCTCGGCGGAACTTCTTGATATCGCGGCGAGATACTCGGGGCTGCCTCCGCCAAGCCCTGCCCTTTGACTTTTCTCGCGCGGCAGTAATGTAATTAGAAAGCGGTATCGCGCGCCCTGCGGGGCCGCTCCGTTCTCCGCTCCGATTTCTTCGTCCCCTTTCATTAGACAGTACATTTGCCCTGGCCCCGACGTGAGCGAGATACCGAGATTGGAGTAAACTTTGAAAAAGAACCGGCGATTTTCCCCCGGCAAGAAGACGGCGAGGAAAGAAAAAGCGTGCAGCCGATTATGCTGCGACGAGCTCGAGACGAGTGCCTTCACCCGTTAAAGCTCCGTCTCGACGGCGACGGCGACGGTTGACTCCTCTGCTACCGGACTCGCTGAGCCTGGAAATCAAACTGACGATGTTTTACGTTGTAAGACGAAACTTTCGCTTGACGAACGTCGGGGGGGTGGTATCGATCGTCCGTCGATAGCGAGTGTCGCGTTTTGTCGCCAGACACCGGGCAAACTTTGCGCTTTGCCAGATGAGAAGCTGTCGGGGGCATTGACGAGACTCGTTCGATCCTAGCCCGTACTGCCCGTGAGTTTCGAGCGAAAAATAAGAAAGTTGCGCGTTTTAGGAAGCGCAAGATGCATCTGGCACGTGGAAGTTGAGCGCTCTCCGCAATTAGGAAGTACCCATCATAACACGTATCAGTGATAAATGAGCTTTGGGAAGCAGCACTAGGGGATGCTGCTTACCTACGATCCCCTCCGGCAGGGTTGTTCGCATTGTTCGTATTGTTCGGCGAAAACAATGCTGTTCGGTCGGCAGGCAATCCTCCGCAAGCGTTTGTACGTACCAGTAGCTCCTGTGTAGAGACCGCCCGAACAAGGAGTGAAATCGATGTCGAATTCTCGTTCCGCACTTTTTTCTCCGATTATCCTCTTAACCCCGGGCCCGTTATCATCGCTGGCAACCGATGACGTCAGCGCCGATGCAAATGGCGTCTCGTCGTAATTATCCTTTAGTTCTCTGCGTAATCGCGGCACGCCGGCTAATAACCTCATTCGAGCGATTGTTGCAATCGATCGGACGATAGTATTCCGTCCGCGTGACAGTTCCCGTGCGTTATTCGGGTCGCAATTTATTACTCCCGAGACTTCGCGGAGCCTGCCGAAAGATTAGGCTCGTTAGAAAATCGCTTTAGTTTCGAACGATGCCGTGCGCTTAAGTGCTCTCAGCGGAGAAACGGCGGAGATTGTGGGAAGGGAATTGGATCCGGAAAAAAAGGAAGCAATTTTATGCAGCGTCATCGACAGCACGTGAAGTGTAAACGTGCTCGTGGTTATTGTGGCAGCCTTCGTTAATTAAGCAGCTCCGCGCATGCATCATAATACGCAAAATGCATAATTAATACCAAAGCCGTTGTTTAACCATTCAGGACGGTGCCATTATGGATGCGAATTCGTTTATTCCCGCTGATATCACCTGCATGCTCAGTCCGCGATTGTCGCCATTGCGAGAACTCGCAAATTTCCGGGGGACACACACTGCGCCGTCGCTCTACGAAAGGAATTTTAATGAATTCGCGTGTCTCGAGATATTGGCCGGAGCCCCGACGACGGTTCTCCGAAGGACCATTGTTTACATCTTCCGCTGGCGCATAAGAAATTCATTCGGCTGGGCCGAATTACATTTCCGGGGAGAGCTTCGAGCTCCGCGCGTAGGTGCTCGCGGTAAAATAGTGCGCGGGAGATATAGTTAAAATCCGCAAACTGCACGCGCGTGACGGGCATGCAAAGGAGAAGAACGTGCACGGTCAGAGACGGCTCTGGATGAGGCGCTTTTTGCCGTCCTTTTATTCCCGCTGTTTTCTTTCTCCCTGATTGTCTCGACCACCCGTGGCGCCCCTAGAATCTCCGAGACTCTAATGGTTCGGTGATGTGTACGCATCTTGCGCCACTTGTAAGGGCTCATTTTTTCGAACGATGCTTTCGAAGGAGTGCTTTATCGTCATCGATCCTTCCAAGAATTTTAATATTTGCTCCCTACATCCTACCATTACGATATCCGACGCGTATGTGATCAAATTTGATCACTGTAGAAGCTGGTATCATTACCGTCTCTGGCACTGTTGTTGGCCCATTTCTTCTTCTCGCTGCGGTGCTCAATATTCCGCTCACGCGTACGACGTGCATCTTTCGAATTTCCTTTTTTGCAACGTTGCGACATACAGTCTCATGTCGTATGTAGAAAGAATTCCGAATGTGTTCGTCCCGTGGGAGAAGCAACGTTACACCTTACGTGATTCAAAGACTTCGTCTCTATTTCACATCAGGGGACTTGAAATTGTTTTATGACGGTTCATTCTTTTGTCGCGTCCATACACGCCTTAGTATTCCAAAACAGTACGCTCATTTATACCTCGAAATGTCTAAATGCAGAACGTGACTTCCTCTAAGATTATCGAATTTCGTTAGCTCTCAGAGCCTCGTATGGAATTTTAAGGAAGTGGCATTGGAAACCCGTAAAGCGAGGCGTTAAGAGAAAAGAGAAGAGAATGGCGGAAATGGCAGGAGGGCGATGGTATCGATTAAATTCGAGGATGATTCTCGATCAAGTTCCGCAGATGCCGTGGGCGCCTCAAATTTACTCACGTCAGTGAAATCATTCCCCCCGTATCTCAGCTCCGTCCCTCTTCCTTCATCAGAATAGATGAAAAACGTTCGATGCAAGAAGAGATTTAATAAGGAACGACGAACGCGAAAGTACGCGAGCATGGAATCGTAAACGGGAGACAAACCCTTGAACGAATCACGCCTTATAACAGATGGCCCATTGTCAGACTGATTCCACCCAGACACATAAAACATTAGCGGGCAAGACGTATTTCAGGCGGTTCCTCTGCGTGACCAAGATACGGTCGTGTGCGAGACCGTAATAATTTCCGCCGCGATCGTCGCGAACAATACGACTTTTTCGTCACTCACTCGGCTGCTTACTCGCGCGAATATGGCAAGTGTGTAGCGCGGGCCGAACGCGCGCACCTGTTATCGAGTCGAACGCTTTATATCGCAACGCCGTGTTTCCCTCTGCAAGTCCTCAGGCCGGAAATGGAATTGAAGGAAGCCGGGCAAAAATGAGATCGGTTTGCGCGCCCTCGAGGGGTGGCTTGCTTAAAGACGAAATAGAGCGGACGTTGATCGAGTTGTCGGTGCAGCCGGCGGAAGAAAGATGGGCATGTGCAGTCGCGAAACAGCTTTCGGAGAAACGAAAAAGCTTAACGGGGGCGCAAACGGTCAGAAGAAGGAAGCGCGAAGGTGATTAGAGGAGGAGAGGAGTGGGCCAAATGGCGGATGGAAGACGCGAAGGAGCGGGTGAAGGGCGAAGAAACGCGGCGGCTCGGCAGCTTGGCGTTGGCGGCGTGAGGCGTGATTGAGTTTAAATCGATTGGAAAGATTAGAGATTGCGAGAAAAATAAAAGGTCTCAAATGGCGGACGCGCCAAGAGGAAACCAATTTCGAATTAAACTGCCGCTGCCAGATTTTGCCGTCTCTGCCTCTTTCATAGCGTCTTCTCTCCTTTTCGCGAGTCTGTCCTTTGCGTGCGTCTCTCTCATTCTTCCCTTACTATTTGCCCCGAACTTTAATGGATTCGATGCGACGTCAACGATTCCAATTAGCGATTCTCTGACCTTCGAAATTTCTCATCTACTCGCTTTTTCAATTTTATCTCTCCAGACTTATGCCTTCGAGCGCTCACTGCCAGACGATAATTTAGTCCGAGGCAGCAGCAAAATAATGGGCTATAAACGCTTCTTCCTTATTTTCATAATTAATTCCGGGCAGATGAGAACGCACGCGGCTATTTTCATATTTTTGACGCCGGAGGCTAAAATGCTAAAAAGAAAAACTGCGTGTTTTTTGTTTGCTTATGCGCAATAAAGCAATTAATACTTGATGAATAAACGTGATACTCGATTATTACGAAATACCTCGATTATCGACTTTGCCGCACACCCCTCGCTATTCGCACAAGGCAACCAATGCATCGTGGGAGAGGAAAGAAAGTGGACGGCAGGTGACGTTCTGTCATCCAAAGAATTTCCTCGACGAATTGACCGAACTTTCTGTCTCTCGCGAAGTGGGTCGCGAGGCGTCGGTGCAAAATTATTATCAATTACCTTGGGGAACAGCCGTGAGCAGTTGGCGTGTAAATGATTCAGTGAGCTGCGCGAAACCTGAAGTAATTGCTCGTAAAGTCGTCTGATCGTGGCGCCTCGAAACAAGGCGCGTCGGACGCGTCGCCGTGAAAGCAGTGCTGGCCGTCCTGATTTGGCGAATCTGTTCTGTGGGCCACGGTCGGGGAACGAAGGAACACGGGACGACGCTGGCACGCTCGTAAAAAGAAATATATTGCCGCGCCGACGCGAGAGGAGCGATAATGCTCGATGACTAAGTAGCCGGTGGGAGAGTCTCACGGATGAAGGAGCGCCGTGGGAGTCTTGCCGTGTGCCGGGTTTAATGAAATTGTCAGGGAATTTTTACGAGGCTCAAGGAAGATTCGACGCGAAATCGATGCTTGCGCCGAGTCGTCGACGAATCCGTTCGGCGCATTTTCGGCGATGGCCCCGCTATCGTTTGACCGTGACGGAAGCGTCGTCCGAGGGAAATGAAGTTGGGACGGGCAGCGTGCGGGAAAAGAAAAGTGCGATACGTTTCTGCCGATAGCCGTACCGTCGGCGTCGCGTCGAGTCGTGTCGAGTCGAGTCGTCGTACGTGGGAAGAATTTTTTGAAAAATTTCCTGTTCCGACGGCCGATAAGGAACTTTCCGCCGGCGTCAGCGCTCCAGGAGGGAATTTCGCTCTATCTGCTTCGAGCAAAATTTTCCCCGGCGTGCAAAAAGCTGGGAAAGACGCGGGACGGGTAAGAAACGGTGACACATTTTACGCGATCCGCGTCTTATCGTGCCGATCTAAATGAAAAAGCCGAAGCGCATGACCGAGAGCGTACAGATAACGCTCTTTTTCATATACTCTCGATAGCTAGTAGGAGTTATCCGCTCGTAGAGTTTAATAGTCGATAAAGGTTACTTAGAAAATGCTAATGAGGGTAATACCGCGGATCGGGACGGCGCCTTTTTAGCTCACGAAATTGCACTGACACGATTCCTGGAATGAGCGCTTTTATGCAGCGCCGTAAATTTTTCCCGCTGCTCCCCACCAGCCGCAGCTCGCGTCCAGTTTCGCAGGGAGTGCGCAGAGGATTCCGGGAGTTCCTTTGCGCGTTAATTGCGCTATTATCGAATAAATAGCCGCCGCACCTGGCGCTATATTACGCCAGAACGATCGGCCGCACTCTGCCCAATGAAAATCGTCGTACCGTCGGCTCGCTCGGCTGGAAATAAAGGCGGGATAAAAACAAAATGACAGAAATATCGAAGAATATCCGCGGCACGATCGACTGGAAATATTCATTAATACCCGGGCGGGGAGGAAAAGACATCTCGAGAACGATCTCCTTTAATATCGCGATAAAGCCTTGCGCCGGATCAGGGACACATCGTGCCACATTCCGCACATACTTTTTCTTGACTCGGACTTTCTTCATTCCCACGCGTCACGCTCGTAATAATAAAAGACGTGAGAGTTTAGCCGACCAGAGCTTTCAAGGCATCCGCGCGTGGGCACGAAGAATGTCCGAGAGGAAAAAAGAGAGGAAAATCGAGAAGACGGGACAATCCGAATGCACCGTCCCCGGAGAGAAATGTCACTGGCTTATCCTGTCGCGGGTTAACGACAACGTAACGCGAACCCCGGCGTCCTCGCTGTATGGAAAAACATTAGTCGCATGGCCGGACCTGCTGCGAGTGCTTTTCGCGTAATTTCAGCGACGTGGCCGCTCGGCAATTCGCCGTCCTGCGCGATGAAACATCGTCGAATCGAGCATCGTAAACCATGGTCAGCCGGGACTGTATTATACACGGTCCATGCAACCACGAAATTACGGTCGGCAGCATTTACTATGCATCACGGCGACATGACGTTTGTGCCAAGCGGATTTTTCCGCGCGCAAAACGTATAAGTGGCGGACTAAAGCGCGCGTCACGTATTCGACGCTATAAAACAGCGGAGCTAGGCGGATATGCGACGACCCGCGACAGAGATTCAAGCTAAGATTATAACGGCGAGCTAAGGAGACTTCTTCGAGCGATAGAACATGATGGAACAGTGATCCTCCACCGTGATCTCCCTCCATTCCGCAACGTCCTAGGACACGTTCTCGTTCTCGCGAATTCGTGTTTCAATTTCCTCCGGCCGAAATTCGATTTCAAGGTGGCGCGGCGGCACTGGCAGCAACACGCTCGCGTCAAACCATCGTTGTCGTTACGAGCAGCGCGTGAGACACTCACAGAGAGCGCGTTTTGAGCGGATTACGTGCACGCACCGGCACGTACGTCTTTTCCAATCAGGAAACTGTTCATCGTTTCGATGGCGGTTTTTCAGCCGATCCGGACTTTACGATGCGCGCGACGACGACGAAAGAGAAGTGGGCGAGAGGCTTATCCCGTGGGGATGGAGGAGGGAACGGTGAGTTCCTGTTCCTAGGAATGATCGACACTTCGGTCGGATCGAATTGGTTAAAAAGTATACGGCGGTGTAAGCGGGCATGACAGCCCTGGCCACGTTTTATCGCACCTTTTATTTTCTCTTTTACGGCCTTCTAAGTAATCTCCTTTTTAAGAGCTCACGACGACGTCGAACGGAGATGGCCTCTCGATATTCGAGACTTCGCTAGCCGTTTCCACGGATTCCCGGAGCAGAGACGAAACATTCGGGAGTAAATTTTCCCTGGCACTCGCTACCCAGTTCATCCTCGCGCCGAACGACTGCGACGAGGCAACAGCGGCGGCGGGCCAGCAGAAGCAGTATATACATTTTTCAACTCTCGTTGTTCCGGTTTCGTCGCGACATTGAATTTCCACGCCGCAGAATGGCGCAGATAACGTCGGCGTTACGTTGTTAACCGGAAATAATCGATATTATCAAGTCGTCGCATGGCTGGCAACTATGGAGGAGAGCAGCGACGGTTTTAATAATAATTTCATCCCCTTTATACGTAGAACGCAACTTCTTGCGCTATGCGCGCGGGTATGCGCTCGAGTATGCGTCGGCGTACGCCAAGATAATGCATGGTAATTGAGCATTAAAGAGCGGATTACGCCGTTTAACACGCCGCTCCCCTGGGGTGGGCTTATAGTTTCGCAAACAATGCATTTTTATTTCGGCGCTTTGCGCACGCGGCCAATTAAGGACACTCCCGCGTTAATTAAAGGGAATGCAGCCGGGCCGACAAAAGACACGCCGGCGCGGCCCTTTAAGACACTATCCCAATGAAATTTCCATAGTAAAGGTATATGTCGCGCTATCCGGATTTTCGTCCCCTTTCCATATTTACTGCAGCGCCGAATCCTAGACTAGCCGGGCGAATTTGCATCGACAAAAAGAGGAGGCGCAACTTCACCCGTTTGTCTCTTACGAAGACTCGCAAAGAATTAATGAAGATTAGTAAGCAAAGGCGCTGAATCCGGCGAGAAGCTGTCCACGTCCGGGGCGGCTCATTAAATAAAGCAGCGACCGGCTCCGCTAAATCGAAAGTTCTATTAAAAGTTTCACGCTCGCGTCCGCATCCTCCGCACGGCGCAAGTTGCCTCGCTTGACAACGACGTTCGTAACTCGCCCTTCCGCCCGCTCCGACTTCAAACGAAAAACGCGAGCGCACCCGTCAATATCGGGGCCGAAACTTTTTCCCTATGTATTATTCAATTTTTATTGGCCGTTTGAATAACGAAATTGGGAGCATTCCCGCGGCCGTATCGGAATGCGGTAACGCATAAAATTTCCATATGGCACATCAGTCTTGCGGTAATCTTCGACTTAAGCCGTGGCTCAGCTCGATTGGCAACTGCGATGGGCGGGAGAGGTAATAGGATGCTTTTAAGCTCGTAATCCGAGCCCGGAGGATCGGTCGAAATTCGACGGTGGATAAAATATGATTAAGCCGCATGAAATATGAGGACGGCTCGCCCCGGCGCGGGCGTGTCAGTGAAAATATAAACGATGGCGAATGAAAAAAGGAGTGAGAGCAGGAGACAGAGAGAGACCCTGTGGTCGGAGGTCGCCGACGGCGGAGCGGAGAAAAAGCGTTGCGGGGAGGAAAAAAGCGCGCTTTTAACGTTGAATAAATCTGCTCGAACGTAGATGGCAGATTTCCGACAAGATCGACGTCGTCGGGCAAGAGATCGGGCTCCGAGGAGAGAGAGGAAATATTTTAGCCGGCCAATCTGTCGGATTATCGCTCGTAAAAATTCAACCTAAAGAACCCGGGTATCGCCGCGGGGTTAATCAATAGCCTCGGCGGTGCCGGGTCGCAGACATTGTGCGGTACGGTATTTTATGCCGTCTTCGCGGCATTCTTGCGGCTATGAATCTCGCGATGTCGGATAAAGTCGGATATTCTAGTCGAGCGAACAATCGATTATATACCTCTGCTTGCTTGCTTGCGCGCGCGCGCGCGCTGTAAAGCGGAGTGCCGTTAAAAATTCGGCAGGCAGAAAATATGTCTCGTTTAATCGCCGTCTCCGGTACACTTTGCTACTATAATGCGCCCGAAGACCGTGTCATCGCCCATAAAGCCGAACGGCGAGCTTCAGGTAGCCCGGCAGCTTAATTGATGTTGACCGGCCACAAACAGCTCGATATCAGCGCAAACATCGACACGAGCCATCGATCGTCCTCGATGTCTTCCCGCCGCGCCGCGCCGCTAGGCTTAGAGCGGGACCTGTTGTTCGAGTCAAGCCAATTTATCCAAACGAGCGTACCGGTCGAAGGGTCCCGAAAAGAACCACCGATTTCCCGTGTTGTCCGCGAAAACGCGCCAGTCGAATCATAGATTCTCCTTCCGCCTCGCCAATTTATCCACGATAAGAACAGATATTCACGACTACCAGCACGGTTACAAGTGTTTATACGCTCCGCTCGTTTCATTCCGGCCGACAGGTCGAGCGTGCTCGCGTAGGGCTTTTAACCTAATTAAGCGAAAGAACATTAAACATCGAGCATCGAGCTATTTCGCATTTACGCCCCGCTGACGTGGCGAAAAAAGAGAGAGAGGAAGATATAACGAATCGATCGGGGACGATCGGAACAGAGGGATAACGTGAATGGGAACAAAGAAGAGGGACAGAAGGAAGGAGGCAGAGGGAGAGAGAACGAGCGCGAGCGTACGCGGGAAAATAATACTCCCCCGATTTCAAAAGCATCCGACTGGCCTTTGCGCCAGGGGAATAATAACTCTCGCTCGTTTTCAAAAACGGTCGCAGTTTCGCACGTGCCATCGGCCGGCTCGCTCGCGGTGCTTTCCGGAATAAACGAGGGACGGGGGGGGTTGTCAGGCGTGGTACGAGAGGAGGCGAAGGGCACGGGACGTGGGCCGTGGGCCGCGATACGATCGGCGCAGAATTTCCGATATCGCTCGATTCGTCCGGCCCGACAAATTCGTGCGTGTGCACTTTCAAACGGCGCTGGACCGTTCGAAAGTGCATTCGCCGCTGGAATGTTTTGCGACTCGTGTTGAACAGCCGATTTTACAACTGTTTCAAATGTCAAGTGACTGCGAGGCTGGGTCGAGCGAGCGCCGTGCGTGTGACTGAAGAGTCGATGGGAAAGAGACAGAAAGAGAGAGAGAGAGAGAGAGAGAGAATTGGCGTGGGTAGGGTACGCAAAAGGGTCAGGGTGTTTCTGGCGTTGTCGTCCGTGGTTTTACGAGTGGCGCGCGATCGACATGCCTAGGAATCGCTCGCTCGAGAACGTTTTTATGGATTTATTTCGCGCGAAACTTTTTCCCCACCTCGATACACGCAGCCACCGCACACACACACACACACACACACACACACACATCGACTGAGTCGTACCGGTACCCGGACTCGCTGTGACACACCCACACACGTGCACGCGCGAGCGTGGCCGTAACCGAAATTCAGTCGCCAGAAATTCGGCTGCCTCGATCCCGGAACAGGAACGAAGGGGTGAGTCGGAGTCGAGGTAGCTACGAGTTCTGCGAGGGTAAGGGAGGAATGGTGAGAGGCGAGGGGGTTACAGGCGGCCGGCATTAAAGCGAAACCGGGTGCGAGAACTTTTATGGGTCGAGGCTCGATGTACCTCGAAGTTTCGAATCCTCCTCTCGAATTACGTCGGGAAAAGAGGAGGATGTGTATGCGAATTTAATATACCCAGCAGGCATCGTTCGCACCGCGCCAGGGACACGGATCGAAGGAACGGAAGCCTGGAAAAATTTCGCTCGCACCTGCGAACCGCGATGAATCCGCGGATATAACCCGCGCCGCCGCCGCGCCGTCGTAAGTACTGAGACAAACGTGAAATCCGAAAGACATGTTCGTCCGTGGCACGAAGGAGGATGGCGAAGAACGCGCGACTACGCGGAGGTTGAGGGCTTAAGCCGCTCGGGGATTCGCGAGGCAAACTTGCTAAACAGCTCGGGCGAATATAAACTACGAATCGAGGCGCGAGGGAAAATGAATGTGCCGGGCGCGGGTGAATAAATTTTCAGACTGACGATAGTTTTCCTTGTCGGGCTCCTACGCTCTTACGGACACGCGCAAGGGGCAAAAACTTTATGATTTAATCGCGGAAGCGAGTCGGCTCGATAATTCCGGCGATCAATGGGATCGTGCGAGGCGAAATCTGGAGGGATATATATTTCGTTTCAAAAGAAAATTATGCCGAGCATGAGTGACACGCTGAAAGCACAGTCCGTTGTCGATAAACCGCCGAACACAAAGCTTGCACATTGTACTCGCGTTAATGCAGGATTATTTAAAGTCGATTAAATAGAATCTCGGTATAATATCCGCAGCGGCTTATAATTAATTCGTGGGTACTATGAGCGAGATTGTTTCTTTTCAGTGTATACTGACAATGAGTCGCGATCGAGAATTGATATGGAACGATATTAGGACCCACTTTTCTTTCTTTCGAAAGAAAACGCCGTGCATGTCTGTCCGTCCATTTTCTATACGATAAAACTGTTTTGCCTTTTCACATTCCTCACGCAGTTATATTGATTCCCTTTACACGAATTCTGCACTTGACAGGAGACTAGCTCGCACGACGTAATTTTGCAAATCTCGCTGCGTTTCCGTATATTTTATAATTTCGTGTTACGGACTTTTCAGTCGCGCCCACGTGAATTCAAAAGCACATTAATTCATAAAAGCGCGCAAACGGCTGGCGTAACACCAGTAACATTCGATGTGGAAGCTAACGAGCTTTGCTGTGCTTTGTAGCCAAAGTTCCGCAGATTCAAATAAAAGAATCTGCACGCTCGATTCTTCCCGACGTGTGTACTGGTTTAATCTCCGGAAGGCCCGTCTAATCGTGAGTACCATTATCCGAATTATTTCTGTTCCACGATTAATGATCCGCACGCTACCGAAATGGCGCACTCAAAAGTTCCTGCGGGAATAGGAGACGGCCACTGAAAATGCAGAACGAGATTCGTACGCGGTTGTTTCTCTTTATGGCTGGCCTTTATCGCGACAACATGACAGTTTCGGTCTCTCCTTCTGTGGCCAGAAAATCCGTTTGACGAGCGCTTCATTCTCCTGCCTCAATCGATTTGCATCCACTGACGCCACTAATATGCAACTACGCGACAACGTGTGCCGTTATCATAACGATAAACGTTAGAAACAAGAAAGAAACGTTTGAGGCGTACTATTTTGGCGCAGCTTTTTGCCGAGGCATAACAGAATTTGGTCTGGCAGTCAATCTGTTAAGCTAGCACTGACGTCCGCAACATATCATTGTTACACGCGCGTCAACGCCCCCTTTGTAACCGTCACGTAATAATGTGTACGAAACGCTTTGCGCGGCACTTTGCCTCGCTTTTTCAAGAAAATTGCGAGCGTCGGGTAAAAAATACAAGAACTCTCGCGACAAAGGTCCCACTCGTTCAGATAGAAAGGCTCTGTGTCACTGTCGAGTGCACGGATAAGGCATTCACGCACATAAGGTCGTCTGCTGGATAAGTCTGCCCTGCCAGAAATATCATCCGAATGGAACCTGCGACGTCTGAAAGCGCGAAGGATCTTTCAACTTACAGTACGATGTTAATGAACTGGACAACCTTATCGTCCGTGCCGATCACTTCCAACGAGATCTATCCTAGAAGATTCCGATCCTACCAGCACTCAAGAAGGGACACGAATATCCTGGCCGCTCAAACCCTTTCACCTGTTGAACTTAAAGTAATGGGTTCCTTAAATCGGGGGAATTGGGGATAGAGAAAATCCTCCGCATACGTTTCCGCGGCGCCATAAAAGCCTAACCCGTATCGAGCGAGAACAATCCCCGTTTATTGCCTCGAATTTGCATCGGCGCTCGATGTTCGTCCCGTAAAAATCGAAAATTGCGAGAGGTCTATCGTTAATCGGATGCGCCCGTTCCATATACATCGAGCGACGATTATTCAATAACGCCGTCAGATCGGTCGTCGCCGCGACTGCTGATTTTCAATTAACCAAATCGATTGTACTAACAAGACAGACGGCTCGCGTTCCTATGATATATTCATGGACTTTCCAACGCTTCGCTATACGGCGATACGACAGTGGCTGAAACGAATTGGCAGCTGATGCCTCCGAATCTTCTACGGCACGCACACCCCTGAAATGAATGATGTCCGGGATCTCTATCGCTTTCGATTCGCTGACGCGACGCGGGACTTTACAGATGCTCCCTCCGCTCGCGGGTAAGTGCATAAGCGAGTACGAGTGCTTCCGACGAAGCGCCTAGGCAGCCAAGTTACAAGGTCCCTAGAAAATCCTCGCTTTCCAGATTAGAGGCAAAATTCGATAACAGGAAATACCTATAGTCGGGCCCATCCGTTAAGAGTTGGCATCGAACAATGTCGGAGATTCACGGCGCCGTGGATAAAGTTCGCCACTATCAGAGCTTGGCGAAGGACGGCTGAGAGACTGAGGATCCGAGATCCTATCCTGAAGGAAATGGAGTCGAATGGCAAAAGGGAAGAGTGCGCGAAAGTCGATCAGGCGAGGAGGCGAAAGACGTGCACACCTCGTCTCGTCTTTAAGGATCGTTCACACCGAGAGCAGTGAGTATATTCGGCCGTTATTTACGAACGTAGCCGGGGGGGCTAACGGCATGGCGCGGCGGCTCAATCGATTTCTCGCTTTCAAAATACCCGTGAACCGCAGCCGTGCGCCATGCGGCGCGGCCAGTGGGAAAGGCCTGACACACCGACGACTTTCTCGTTTGAGGGATGTAACGAGCGTGTTGGCTTACGCGCCAACGCAGATTGGAGCCAGTTGTCCCGCTAATGTCGCCCGCGACCCATCTACATAGGCAATTTTCGGCGAGGGACTACGAAACGGCGTCGACGCCGGCGCGCCGTAATAAAAATGATCGATGCGGAATGCAAGGCACCGCCGCGGCCGGATGGCGATCGTTCGCAAGTATCGCGCCATTTTCATAACAAGTTTATCGGCTCATCTGGAACGCAGAATGAGACTGAGAGGTGCGTAGCGAGAGGCGAGAGATGTCATTATTCGAAAATAGTATAACTGAAGCGGAAATCGCGGGACCTGAAAACAGGAATATGGAAGCGATTGGGTATGAAAGTAAATAGACGATATTTACGGCGAATACTTAGACCGTAACGGGTAGAGAGGGATGACAGTGCCGCGCGCATTCGGAATATCCGGGCGAAAGCTACGAACGTCGTCGAATACCGATATTCTCGTAACCATGAAATACGGAAAACAAACACGTCCGCGGCCTGCGTTGTCGCGTTATCGGCGCTGTGTACGAGTCGTATTTTCAATATCGCTGCCGTAATCGTCCGTGGATCGAAAGGTGCTCGGGCAGGTGGAAAATTAAAAAATTACCGCACAGCGAGAGTTGGCATCGGTTCGACGTTGGATTACGAGTAACAATGCCGACAGCGACGGCGGTCAGGGGGAAAAAAAGGGGGCGAATTTGATATCGAATGCGGCCGCGAGTATGGCGAATTGCATTTTTAGCCTCTGACGCGTCGAGCATCCAGCATGACGCCGTATTTCATTGAAATTTACCAGAGGCAAAAATAGTATAATTCTTTTGCGCTCTATCCATGCCGCGTATGGATTATGCATATATAGATTGGAAATACGAGGGACGAATGGATGGCATGGCAATATCGTGAAATTCTCTATGTACAGTGATACTCGAAACTTTCTATTCCTCGTTTGTCGCCGACCATGATCGTTATGAAGCCATCGAGTTTGCTTCGTTTTTTCAAGATTTCCCGGGGAGCAGCATTCGTCGGCAACTCGAAATGCACTCTGCCGCATCCACCGCACGTTTCGCTTTCTTCTAATGCGTCGTGCATCGCGCGTTATATTTTTGAGGAGAACGACTGCTACGACGTGTACGTGACCGCGAAAGACGTCTTCCGTACGAAAAAGATAAAGTTCCGAGCACGTGTCGGTGCAGTGCGACAATGCGACGTTGTCAAGATGTTCAGACGTCATCTGAAATCCATATGTGCCCCTCGAACGACTCGAATAATTCACGCTGAAACGCATTATCGACGAATCGTCGTAATTGGGTATTATTCTTACAAGCGGATCTCATTAAATGAACGGTAGAGTAGAGGATGAGGAATAATTTGAAGCTTCCTCTTGCTTGCCGGAGGTGAATCGATATGTAAAACCGCCACAAATCCGTTGTTAATCTAATCTACGTAGTTGCCCGTCGCCTTGCTTCAAGATTAGGCATATTATGGTAGACCATTGGAGAGAAGCAACCCCTTGAAAATAGCACGTACCGCAGTTACCCGACCCCGTAAGCACGTAAGGTTCGCTTTAACGCTAATTAATTCTGATGAGAACCACTCGTGCATGGAGGTCTCGACTATCTTCCCGCAGCGTGATATACGAATGCCTGTATGCGCGCCTTTGCGCGCACATATATATATAGAGAGCTTCGATGCCTGAGAAGATCGAGCGAAGTTAGCTGCAATAATCAGAGGCAGAAGATGGAAGATCGCGATCAACTTCAATAAACGCTCGTCCGCCCTTACCCCGGCCTATTTCGTGCAAACCAAAGCGAGGGATTAAAGATCGAGCGGGAACGGGAAGATTGAGTTGAGTGATACGAACCGTAGCCGAACAGCCCGTAAGGCTATTACTCGCCATTTTTTGATCAGGAACCGATTCGTTCCCGCGTCCCGATAATCCACGACTCGAAACGATAGAGCCGGGCCATTTTCCTATCAGACATTGGAAAAACGTGTCTATCGAATTGGAATGTATAACGCCGTATAGAGGAGAGCGGATCGGCCAGGGACGAAATCCGGGTGCGGTGCGAATATATGCGGGAGTTTCCACGTATCATCTTCCTCATCCACTACTGCTTCGAGCTCCTCTCAATTCAGCCGCAACGCGCCGCTCTATTCTTCTCGCTCGTTCGTGCTTGCCTGCAATGGCTCCCGTGTGAGAGAATATTTCTTCTTATCGACAAGTTGCAATAGCGTCTCCGGAAAATACTCCATCGCTCGGCAAGATGTGCGCCTTAAGGGGCAGCGGGAGGATGGGGGTTAGACAAGGAGAGGCGGGCGAAAGATGGAAATTTATAGGTGTCAAAAGTCACGGCCGAATTTTTCTCGCCGCGTCGACAAGCTTGTCAAACGTGAGATAGCGGACCGGCGCGGCCGCCTTAATTCCACTCGGAGCGCATTTCACGCGGCAAACAGAACGAATTCTCCTCGTCACTTTCATGCGCACGGAAATCTTCTTATCAGTGAATTATTACCGCTGTTAGTTGAGCCGAGTTTCCGACGATGACGGGAGCAGATTTCTGACTGAAAAGTAACCCGACCCGGACCTTTCGCTGCCGCACTTTTCCGTCCCATTGGTGTCCGATTCGAATCGTCGATTCTCGCGGCGAAACGGATGGAAATATAATTGCGAGCAGCAGTTCCATTTTCGCGAGCGCGGATTTTCCAGAGATAGCGACGATTCGTTCTCATTAATTATCTCCTGGACGGGAGGAGACCGAGCGAGTTCCGCGCTATTTTCTTTTTCATATAAAGCGAGCACATTCGTGAGCCGACAAGCCGATCCAGACGCTTAGTTTCTCCAGGCAGGGAAAGAAGCGGAGAGACGAAAAAATCGTTGCGACTCTTGTCTAACATGCCGGGAACTTTGTCGAGGCGAGACATGGTTGGGCTATCGTAGCGCGACGACTTCGTGGCAAGTGCGACATCGTAGCGCAGCAAAATATCGAAGGATCCTCCGAAGTGCGGCAAGATCATATCGAACGGATCGCGTTAATTATCCTGAAGCAGTCGATGAGCGATACGATCGATTCTACGTATCTGGCAGGTCAGCCGGTTCAATAATTCCCTGTGCGCTAGTCCGAATCGAATCAGTCGCTATCTAAGGCTACGAGGGAACGATGACGCTCGGGCGTTCTCGTGCCGCGATGATTAGTCAACCGGAATGATCAGTCAATTCGACATGTTTACGCGGGATGACGTCGCGCGAATCAACGGCACGTACTGTCCGCACGATCGTCCAGGCCGCAGGATCGATTCGTTTTGTGTAACATACGGTTAGCAGACCGCAGGAAGCCGAGAAAGCTGGCGCTCCGCTGTCGAGGCCAGGATATCCGATTGCGATTTAATTCCGGCAGTTGCTTCATTTCGTTTCGCGCTCTCAAGCCGGTCGGACCACCCTGACGCGCTAACGCTTCTTTCATTACCGCCGACGTCATTACAGTTTCTCCCTTTCTATCCTTTATTCATTTTTTATATTTTCTTTATTTTTTAACGATCATCGTTCACTTTCATCTAATTCGTCTATCTGCCCGTCTTAATACGCTTATTCCGCGGAATCTGGCTGCGATGAAAAACAATGGGAGCTGACAGGCAACCCGCCGACGAGTAATGCAAATTGGATGTGAGGAGGAACGCGAGTGGAGATGCGAAGAGAGAAGCAACAAGGCAAGAGAAAAAATGGAAATGCCTTCCCTCGGAACGTGGCGGTGCCTTTCCGTTTAAAAGAGAGAAGTGTCCGGCTTGGGAAAATCGTCGCACGTCGTTTACACGACTCACCGAAACGGACGTTTCGCGAAACAACGTTGTACGTCCGACGGGCTCCGCTCCGCTGGCAGAAGGACGCGGTAAGCTCAGCGAACTCGGTCTTAAAATCGCGAATGCTAATTTATGGACGAAGGCTGCGCGGGCGGTGGGAAATAAAAATGATAAGCATTATTTAAATCGCGCACGGATATAAGCGGGGCCTCTTGCACGCGCACACCGCACACCGCACACCCACAACCCCTGGCAAGACGATGCTTACGGACACGCTTACACATACTCGGCCGGCGTTTACACACACTTACGGACAGTTAGGGAAGAGCGCACGCGCGTCCATCTCGACGCCCTCGACCACCACGAGTCTCGCGAGCCGGTGTGTTTGTAAAATACACAAGTATTATATGGCAAGGCGGCAGCTCGCTCCGCACTTTTGTTTGCGCTTCTGCATTATTCATGAGTGTACTTATAAGCCACTATTGCATCGCGTTGCATCGCGCGCGCGCCCCGCACATCTCGTGCATGAGAAGAGCGTGGCGAGAAGAAAGGGAGGCCACGACGTTGGCGGGTTAAGGTGTGTCCCGTTGCCTCCAACAGGCTCAGGGTTATGTGGCAGTGTTGCACACGGGGAAATCGACTTATCTCTCGTCTAGCGGCCTCCTCCCTTATACCCGCTCTCTCGTTGCTCATCCTTCTCCGATGTCTACGTCGTTTCCGGCGATGACTTGACATTGTTTTCTCGTCTCGACGTTATTAAGGCGAATGTTGAAGATTGAACAACCGGGATTTGCCGACGTCACGCCAACCGCGAACCCCCCCGTCGATCTATTCAAGACTCTTATTTATTATTCTTTTTCGGGCGTTTTTACAAAATAACAGATATTGGACGCTGTCCGATCGAGGGCTTTTCCGCCAAATACTATCCTCGGCACAAGTTCGCATTCGTTAAAAGCCGTGCCGGCGCATATGAAAACTTTATCAGATGTGCCGTTCGCGGTCAAACTAAAAGCCGGCTTTAACTCTGGCGTGTCGTGTGGTGCTGGGCCAATACTACTTTCGAAAGCGCCGCGGCCAAGCCCGCTTCAGCCACGCGGAGGAATAACGAAGACGACGTCGGCGACGTAACGAGCTCGGTTTCGCCTCGTCACGATAATGTACTTGCCTTAATTAACGCTACTAATTTCTTCTTGCCGGACGTAATAGTTCGGTAACGCTAAACCCTTGCCCACGTCCGAGTGAGCGATAGGCGACGTGTCACGTGGTCGGTGAGAAAGAAACGGGCCCCCTCTAGAGTTTCGCGTCTCGACAGTTAAGAAGGAGAATTCATTCCGGATGTAAAACGCAAACGGCTGAGAACGCTGAAATTCCCTTGGCCCCAGAAGGGTGGACGAGAATAGGACTGGAGTAGAAGGAGTGTAGGACGGCGGCAGAACGGGAAAACGGATATTCAGCGTGTTTATGCACGCGGAAAATGTTTCCCCAGCAACAAAACACATATTTTAAATGTTTCACCTCGGCCAGAGCCATCCGGTGCCTTCTTGTCTTCCCTTCTTTGTGTGGAGTTTCATGTCAGCGTCGCGAGACACTGTTTCTGCTTACGAAGAAATGTGGGCGTTTATGCGGGGACGACGACGGCGACGTAAGCGAATCGTTCGCTGATATCCCGAAAATAAAAAGACCGCGCCGAGGAAAATAGAAGGACGCGAGTTTCGACTGTCGAATCTCTCCCGATGTCTCGACGTCTTACGCGAAATCTCGAGTGATTCCACGGTATCAGGATTTTCTGGAATAACGAAACATCCCCGATATCGAATGTTAACGCGACATTCCGAGTCCGCAAACAATCCGTCCTTTATCGGGCTCCAATTCCGTTAGGACTTCAATGTTCTATTTGGTTGGCAGAGACGTTAGTCGATGGAGGAGTACGCTGAGAGAATGGGTTACAGCAGAGTTTTTCTAAAATACGATATGTGTGGCGAGAGTAAGCTCACTTCAAGAGGTAGACACGGCACCGAGAGGAAAAATGTCATGTATACTAGTGGCACGTACTTCGTTTAGTCTCTTACGGGATTTGGTTCTGCTCGAAATATGTTGTTTAAGCACTAAAACCTCAGAGCACCGTGTTCTTCGTGTGTGTGTCCATCATCATATTTAAACTTTCAGCGCCCATTGTTCTGTATCGAGCGGTACAAAGTGCGGGGCAACAGAAATAAACATTTCCGACACAGCGCCCTTGTGCAAATGTGCACTTATACGCATTTCAGGCGCGTTGTTCACTACCCCAAGGACGTCTTCCTTTTCCATATCCGATTAAATTCGCCGAAATTGGACATTCTCGTTCGAAGACGTATCGCAATTACTCACCCCCCCGTATATCTCCGTCGACGTTTATCGGGCGACGAGAGACGCGTATATTCTTAGCCGTGAGATTTCGACGATGCCCCGAGTATCGCACTGACGGCGTCGGTAATGCGAACGTCGCATTTCCAGGACAAGGAATGTGTCGGTCGCATTTTGTCCCGTTTCCTCGCGCGAATAAATGGCCAACGTGGCCGATGGTAAGAGCGTCTGTCTCCGGATGCGCGAAAACAAACGGCGCGCCCATAGGTGTGGATGTAAATTGTTCTCGACGCTTCCGCGCGAATCTCTCGGATCGTTCAAGAAGTCGACGAAGACGTCTCATTCATGTTCCTCGAACGTTTACCGTCCGTTTTCGCTGAAAGTTTAGCACCCCATTGACGTCAGTCAGGTCCGTTAATTAACGTTTGAAAGTCCAATAAGTGGCTGTCCCTGGACTGCCGTGGGTTACGCGATACGCAGCCACGACTTTGCATGAATCCTCTGCTAGTCGAGCGAGAAAGTGATTGACACCATCCCAATTGCCGTTCTCGTAATACTTCCGCTAGTTTCTCTCATGTGGCAACAGCGGTCTCTCTAATGGTTTGAAGGTTGCCACGGAGTTTGTAAGAACTTTCGAACCTGAACGTCTACTGTGTGGTACACGGAGCTGAACGAAATTTGCCTCCCGACGTGGCCACTTTTGACGGATGCATGTGTCGCGAGGGGATGTTTTAAAAAGGATTTTACTTTAATCCGGAACCTTTGGCATATAGAATTTCTCGAGCGCTGCTCAATCCATTAGACGGGAGAATGATTAACCGTCCAATGTAAATATTTGCAAAACGCGGCAGCATGATATCTTGATATGACGTGTCGGCTGACATGTTCCTGAGGCACAAGCACACAGGACAGCGCCGACGATACTGTCCTCCTGCGAGCGCTGAAAATCAGCGCTGTTTTCAGCGTGGAAAGCAAAGGTGTCGGAGGCGGGGGAGGCAAAAAGCGTAGAAAGTTACGTGATGTGTGTCACAGTCATGACGCCGCGACGAACACGGCGAACAAACTTCTTGTCACATCGGGGCGATAACCGTCTGTCGGCGAAAAGGAGTCATTGTATGCGCCGTGCATCTAATGTGTCCTTGATGCGAGATGCGAGATGCAAGGCATGCGAGTGCAAGCGCATGTCGGGGAAAATACCCCGATGCAAAGTTGCCGCGTTAAAAATATGCTGGCAGGTACGTGTTTAAATTAGCAACATGACGGGGAAGCGGGAAGAATTGCGCGTCGCCCGAGATCATTATCCCAAAGAGCTTCCCTTCGTCAACGAAATGTGTAGCTAGAATGGTGTGTCCGTGAGAATTTCAATCTTTCCGTTTGGAAGAATGTCGACACTTGGCTACGAGGAGACAATGCAGTGCCGTGAGTGGAAGGCAAGCATTGCTGTTCGATATAATAAGCAGTGCGGCGGTAGTCTAGCGGAACGACAGAGGCCAGCGGAAGGACCTGGCTTAAGTCTACGTCGACGGAGCTCGAGGGAGCGGTAAATTCGTTGACAGTAAAAGCAATGGTGATCGGCGGTCGAGATAGGAGAACTGTTCCGCGTCCGTCGTTTGATATCACCGAGAGGGCACCCGCGTGAGTGCGCGCACTCGCTTAGTACGTTATACCGTATGAAGCGAGTTTCATGGAGTGTGGCACTTCGCGTCGGCCAGACAGAGATATTTACATTGCAGAGCACAATGTTACGAGTGGATTAGTGTGCCGGAGGGTCTACTACGAGTCCGTTAGGTTGGTCTCGATTCTCGATATACCCCAATTTACGACGATCGATCGACGTCGCTCGTTTCCGCGCTCTCCCCTCGACATTTTCCATTACTGATGGGCGCCCCATCATGACCAGCGGCTAGCGTCGGCGACACTTTCGAAGCCGCGCTGTCCGATATACAAATTAAGGGAATCGTTAATTTGATCACACGTGCTCCGACGAATTCGCGTCTCTATACAGGCCGCCGCGATTGTATTTCCCAATTCAATGCCGGGAGATATACGGGCGAGTATATATGCATATCTCACTTTAAGCGAAACGTATTGTCAGTGAAATACGTTACGGTGTAGCACTTCGCTGCAACGCGGTGCATTTAACCGCACAGACTTGCACTTCGCATTATAACACGCGCAATTCGACCACGCCGATCGACTAATACCCGCAAATATGTACGATGTATCTGCCCGGAGATAATGGAACAATGGCACATTTGCGGGAGTGGAGGCGCAACGACGGCGTCCTCGCGCACACGAGCGTGCGATTCTGCGGGCGATTAACGTGTTACCGAACATTTTCGAGCCACCCTTCTGCTAATAAACTTTCGAGAGTGCGTTAGACGACAGCAGAGCCGCGAAGGAGCTGTCTCACAAGCGCCGACGGAGTGTAGCGAAAGCGTGCTCCATCCAACTGACAAATTATATGAAAAAGCATTTCAAGCCATCCGCGCAGAGAATTTCTCTGCGCAAGCACCACTTAGCGGTGATAAAATTTCTTGAATAGAAAAATACGCGCCGCGCGATACTCGTCGCTCTGCAAATTTGCGTGACCCGCGGTGAGATTGGAGTGACGATATCAAAGCGGCGAGCAGCACTCTCGCCGCCCTCTCGCAGCGGGAGCGCTGGCCCAACAATAAAGACACGGAACACGGAGCGGAACACTCGCGGCATTTACGGCAGAGCCACATTTCGCCCACGGGGCATCCTTTAACGTAAATCGTGACGCGCGCCGGTGACATCGGGGAATAAGTAAAACAGATACGCGAGGTAAAAGCGACTGAGGAGGGTAATCCTATTGTTAAGCGTTACTGCGAATGGGAGTGACAAGAGCAACTGCTCGACGCTACGATACTAGTGCGAGGACGATGGACGTCTTCGTAAATAAGTCACGTGAGTACCATATGCACGGCGGGCGACGGTAGAGATGTGTTGCTGTCTCTCGTGCTTTCGCCGTGCAAAGCTTTCGCTAGAGTCGTTCGCGGTACTGATCTCCCTGCTTCCTTTCCGCACTCCATCTTGCTCTTCGTTTTTCCTCTTCTTCGCTGGATTCGTCTGTGCGAGCGTGCCTCAAACTTGATGCTACAAGGCGCATCTTGACCATCCCGTCGTTCTCGATGACGTCGTCGTCTCGCTCCGCGAGGAAAAGCTTTACTTTGAAATAACGCATCCGACCGTTGCCTGTGATTCTGTACTACACTATCCAACGTCGTGTGCTTCGTGCACGCTTTCTTCGTGTCTTTCGAGCTTCCTCGCTGAAGACGGACGTCTTTTCCTTGACATAACCGTTCCAGGCCACACGCGATCCCTCTCCGGGTAAAATAATTCCTAACATTTTTCCCGTCACCATTTTCGCCCCCTCACTCGGATTATTCGCTGGAATACATTTACGTTAAAATGTCTCGTACGCCAATCTCACGATGTCTCGACTGTCTACGTCTGTTCCTGTAATGCTCACATATCATGAAGTTATATTAACTCGGAGCTGCAGTTTTGTAAGGAGTAAGGTTGAGCTCGAATAATGATATGGAGCATCACGTTACATCTCCTCCGTGGAACACAATGAGACGAATGAAAAAATCCAATTTTAGAAAGTCGAGGTAAAGGGGGCCAGCAGACGTAGTCGACGCTGCTTTCATTCGATCTGAAATTTGCGGGGTTCCTGGACGCACCGTACGAGTTCACGATCCTCAAATCACTGAGACGAAGCAAAACGAGTGGCGGGAGGGAGACTGCTGCCTTCTTACGAATTCCGCGGAAGTACGAATCGAAGGGACGGAAAAAAAGGACAGCGTGGAAGGGGGGAGCGGACAGAAGGAAAAGAGATTCCACGAAATTGCGTAGGTCATCCCGTCGCCCGTCCTCGAGACGGCGCGAGGAATCCTAACGAGGCGTCCTCGTCGCCGTCGCCTCGCTTTTCTACGCCTTCTCGTTGATCCGGCAACGAAAAAAAGCTGCTTCTATTCCCCCCTCATCTCCGTCGGGTATCAATTTTCAAGCGCTGGCGCGTTTAACCGAAAAAGATGTTCGGTCCGATTTTTCGCCTCCACCACGTCGCGCGATGTCGAACGGCCGAAGACAATTCGCCGAGAGCACTCGCGTTTATCGCGCCCGATTAATACGTTTCAGATTTCGAGCTGAAATCCGTGCGGCTCATCCGGACTAAGGGTCGTGCGGTAAACTAATTCGGCAAGTTTCGAATCGACATTAATATTCCCCGAAATTACCGTGGAATCGCGCGTCTAATCACCCCGATAAGTTTCCATTTCAGCCCTCTCGGGCCGAAGTTCGCGACGCTGAGGGGCGGATAGCGGCGCGATTAATTTCGGTCCGTTGATTTCGCATGATATTTATATACTCGTCGGTTGTGGGCGTATCGCAGGGGCAAAAGCGAAAGCGATCGATTTGCCGGACGACAGCGGTGCGCTACGGGAGAAAAGTGTCTTAAGTGCGAGACCACGGTCGGGCCAATTTTCCAGACTGGTGCAATAAAAAATGTAAGACGGTGGGACGTCGACTGGCCCGATGTCGGATGGCGTGATTCGTGCAATTTTAACCGGGATTAAGTTATACAGCTTAGAACGGCGCTCTTTAAGCCGACTTCTCAGAGTATCGCTCGTGAAATGACTGTGTTCCCGAGCGGCAGGGCACGCATCAGAAATTACGAAGGAAATAAGATTCCGCAGAGCACTCCTGACGTGTCACGCGCCTGATATGTCGTGCTCCGGCGAAAGTGCCGTATAATCCTAAACCGTGGACTGCCTTTAAACCTATCTTATTGCCGGCAAGAAGCGAGATTTTCACTGCCGACTCACTCCATTCGTCCGCCGCCGTTCTTATTCCGTGAGCCCTAAAGTCTGCGAAGTTACGCTGAAAATGTCGCTCTCCTCGGCACGCGAGCGCATTAAGCAGCGGCGAGATAACAGTTGCAAAACGCTCCCCGCGCGATAATTGACCGTGTAAAGGCGGGATCGCCGCGTATAATCCGAGACGGAGGCACTTGGGGATAAAACGATCGCGCAAGAACAATTTTCGCCGGAGCGAAATCGATTCTATCGGCCGCGAAACGGTCAAACGTCGCGAATGGGATTCCCGAATTTCCTGACCGACGGTGTCAGACGCTCTGCCTGTCGACACGAACTTTGTTATTCCTCCTAGCATCGAAAGGCCGGTTTATTCGTCTTGTACGTCGTTGGCTCATGGGAGATTAGAAAATGGGACGTCCAATTGACCATCGAATGTCTCGTTTGTACGTAGATAGTAGCGGAGTCGGAGTCGGAGTCGGAGTCGGAGTCGGAGTCGGTACAGCTAGACGGTATAAGCAGATAGAGTAAAGACGGAAGTGCAAGGAAACGCACACAATCGGCCGGGGCAGGTTTTGTTCGACCGCGCTCGTTGTCGTTTCGAACTTTCGTTTCACCGCGGGCGAGAGGAGTTCCTATAACGGGTACAACGCGAGGAGAATCGATTTGGCTCGATGGGGAGAGACCGCCCGACGCAATGAAGTGGCTTCTCTGTCTCTCTTCGATCGTCTGTCTTGCCGGCTCGCTCGCCGTCTCTCGCTCGCTCTCTCGTCCGCCTCTCGATCTCGGTGAACCACCTTCTGCATAGGGAATTTGCTCAGGCCCGATTCCACGCGAAACCCAATCTTCTTCACGGGTCGTCCTCGTGCCATTTTAATCCGAAAAATTCGAGCGGCAAATGAAACACTCGCGCGAACCAAGTCCGTGACGTACTTCGAAACGAAATTCGTTTTCCCTACCAATCCTATCCACGTTCTTCCCTCCCCCTGTGGCCCCGTGGCAGCTTGGAACTCGAGGCACGGGCAGGGTGACTGGCTTTGGAATGTAAATATTTCCTCGACGATATCGGAGAAAGATCGAGCGAGTGGTGGCACGACTCGCGAGAAAACGAGCTCGAAGGGTCCGAAGGGCAAAATTTGCGGCCGCAGCCGCGACCCTTCTCGCGTTCGAAAGCACGCTAATTCGACTTAATAACCGACGGCGCTCGGAATGTCGGCACTGTCGGCAGGGCATTCGGTGGCAGTAGCAGCGGCGCAAAACTCGACTTCGTAATTCCACTTTCAGTCGGGCCACGCGTACCTGATGGGAAGCGTCATTAGTACTAAGGCGCGCATACACGTGTGGCACGTTGCAACGGGGACAAGGACGAGGACTAGCGGGAGGACGGGGGGAAACTCTATGCACTCGAAAATCCGGATAAGCCATGTACGACTCGGTGCACGACAATCCTCGGTACACGTGCTGGCGCCGCAACCTAACGACGGAGTGAATAACAGTGGGGGAGCCTCCTAATATCCTGTCGTGTGTCAGTAGGATGTCGGAAGACGTTGGCGTGACGTTGCCTCTTACTCGGTCGAGGTAATCGATTGCTCCTATATTCGACAAAGGTACCGCTAGGATACATCGTGCGAGCTTATTGTTGGAAGCGGGCCCCCCACCCCCCCCCCGCGATTCGCCTGAATAATTCAGGAACGCCGCGCTGATAGATATATATCGCGCGATATTTTGATCGGAATTTCCTAGAGAAACCGCGATCGTTCGTTGGCCAGAAATGAAAGTCGCCGGATATGTCGAGCGATGCTTCCAGCCTTTCGGGCTTACGGCCGTGGCGCGCGGCTTGTTTCCACGAGTGAACTCGCTGCAATCCGTGTAATGTGGCGTGTGATTTTCGGAATGGACGACAGCCGGAAATCGGTGGAAATTATTAGAAGGCAAGGGAGAAGTTTGCAGCGGTTTGCGCTTCGCTCTTACCTAAAACTAAATTTCACTGCGCCGCCGCCGGCTCTGCCGCGGACTGTCGACTGTCGAGGGAATTATGTAGCGACGTGTCTCGACTACTCGAGCCGTTCCGTTGAAATCAGCTGACAAATGAGCCGGAGAACGAACGGCGGGCTATCGTGCTTCCGTGTAACGTTTGGCAAGTTCTCGTAGGCCGCTCCTTCCACCCCTTTCGGCGTAATTAACATCCAAAAATAATGGACGTAGGAAGAACTTGCTTTGAATATCGTATAAACGATCATTACGTATTCAGCGGATTTGAGGTTCCGCGCGAACCGCTCGTACGTTCAGGAAGAGCACCATCAAGATACATCGCCCGAGTTTATTGTTGAAAGCTGGCCCGATGCGCATGAATATTTCAGTAGAACCTATAAAAGAAAGAAGAGTGTACGTGTGTACGTGTGACAGAGAGGGAGGGTGCGAAAAGGGAGTGATTGTGGGGAAAAGAAAGAGCGAGACGGAAGAACGGACGAGATATCGTCTTATTTCTGAACGCGGATAGTAGACAAATCCGGAAATCTATGGAGACTTAACCTAGTTTGGTACTACACAAACTCGACACTGTGGCATCGGGAGATCAGCCGACTACATGAATAACATCGTATCCGCCAAAAATCGCGTCTACGAAAAACAATGATGCGTTGCAGCACTTTTCAAAATGACTGCCATGTCAGCCACGTATGGCTATATGTTCTAAATGGCATAGTTAATAATGTAGAAATTAACAAATTTATCTTAATGAATTTTTTTTTGCAATTATTCTAAGTCAGTGTGAAGGTAATATTTTTCATCATCGACGACTGACAATTACATTGTTGTCGAAAGGCTTGGCGGGCATGAATATTTCAGAGTAGTCGACAGAAATACTTGAAACGACGCGAAGCGTTGACGAGGTCGTTTTATATCCGAACGGGTCTCGCCGTTGATCCCGGAAATAGACACAGGCTTAACCCACCAATGCGTTCGACGTAATGGCATGGTAATGCTACCTGTGGTCAGGATAAAAAGGGTTCTCAGCGGGGGTCTCTTTCGACGTTTCCGTCGACGCGACGACAGCGACGGCGACGCCCCGATATCTCGGGAAACTCGGTCTTATGTATGAAACAAAAGCCATCCCTCGTCGTCTTCCATGAATTTTCTAGCTCACGATAGGACGGGTAAATGCGATAGAACCTATTCCCGAAGCGAGTTACCGTCGCGAAATCGAGATGAGGCAGCGCGAACGACCCGTTTAAAAAATGAAAGGAAAAGAGAGGAGTGCGGGGCGGCGGGATGAGAATTTGAAAGGAAACCGAAATCGTGCGTGGTAAGCGTTACGTCACGCTGACAGCGACCATTAGGAGATCGGAGGAGAGCGGTATCGAGCGGAAAATTCCGAGGTGCAGTGAGAAACGAAGTGAGCAGCGAATCCGTCACAATTTCCGTCTGGCTCGTCGTATCTACTTCGGGCTTCTGGATCCGTTAGTTCCGACACGTAACGTCTCTCCCCGCCGCGCCCGCGCCGGTGTGTCGCCGTGAACTTTCTATCGGTGGATCGGATCGGATTGGATGTTGGAGCGGTGAGACGGAAGACAGTGGGATTTGAACGCGAAGGAGTGCGTTTCAGCGACGCAACGCATTAGCCGACCATTCAATCGGCAGTCAGCCAACCGACCGACGTATGATTGAGCGGCTGGCTGTAGGATGCGATCGCGTCGACGAGCTGACTCATTCCCGCCAGATTTCTCGACGCTCCACATTGCACACGCTTCATGGACGTTAGCTCTCGTAGATAATACAGAGGGCTTTGCGGAGTGGGCACGCTGACGCGTCGCGTCGTCGACGAGACTCTGAAAATGGCTTAACGTAAATATTAGCGATATGCCGAGGGGCACGTATAGCTCGGGAGCGGTAATTAGTTGGCGACCTTTACGATTACGTGACCTCGAGTAATTGGACGGTATCTTAGGTAGTCGTGTACGTGATCGGGGGCCGGTTTCGCTGCTTCTCTCGTCGGCCGTTATTCGGCGACGGGTTACGATCGGCGACGAAATCGTAAAGCCGCGCTCGGTCGTCGTAAATCCGCGCAACGGACTCGGATGTTCGCCGCTCGTGACGAATATGACTAGGCAGTCGGCGTTGACAGCGCCGTTGGCTCTCTTCGGAGTCGGAGCGTCATTGCCGTGGGAGCAGATACGATCCTGATTTATAGAGTTGCGCCCGGTTACAATGGCGACGCTGCTCCCATTCGGAAGCACGCCTCTCATTTCGAAGACGAAGGACGCTCGCTCGCTGCGCACGCGTCTTCTGCAACTGTATCGGGCGGCAGTAGTAAAGGCTTGATGGCCCTTCGTGGCCGAATCAAGGTTTCGCGGTGTCGTAAAGATGCAACCCCGCGCGACCGAGCTACTGCCCGAGTCCTCCTGCTTCACGTCGTATTACGCCATTTTCTAGTGTACTCGTCAAAGTGGCTCTTTGTTTCCCGATAACAACGTCGATGCGCGCTGATAATTCCGGAGCAAACACGCGGTCCGATGAATATTCCGGCTGCGACAGCTTGCGCGCGCGCGCGCGCGCTGCCTCGCTGCTGCTATATTTTGGTTGAAAATTCGACGGCCATTATAAAACCGGTAACGCGGCTGGCCAAGTTATGTACAAGCGCTGCGATACGCGCGCCCGCGCAATGTGGGCTTCATATTGACAGATTCGAAAGGCAAACGTTTGCATAGGGACTAATAAATTCTAATGCCGTTTAATGAAAGGCGAGTGGACAGAGACACGTTTAAAAGCGGCGGCGGCAGGGTGCAAGCGAGCGAGCGACATTTCGTATTAATGACAATACATTAACGTCACGCTACACTATTGTTTCCTACGGCACGAAAACGCAACGTGAAATTAAGCTGAATACAATTACGCCGGTAATGAATGGCCGTAATAGCCCAATTGTGTCACATTCTCAGGAATGTACAAGAGTGTGCGGATCGCGCGGTAAGCCAAGAATTGCTCGCGCGTCGTTGTAATTCATGGGACGACAACTCCTAATTACGCCATCATAATACATCAAGATGATAAATTATTAATGCCCATGAGACTCACCTGACGGACCGACGCATCCCAAGAGTTCTATTTTGCTAGATTGCTAATCATTAATAAACCTTGACCCGTTTTGTTTGCCGCCGGCCGTCGCGTCAGTACAAACGTAGTGCTTCAACGCGGCGTAATAATGAAGAAAGGCAACGGGAGAAAAGTCGCTTGATGAACGATGGCCAGCCAGCGGACCCGCACCCTGGCAAATATCAGTATAAAAGCTCTCCTTCCGCGAAGGGGAGTAAAAAATTCCTTTATATGAATTTCGCATGGTTTTGTTCACTTGCTCGCGGTAATTTGCCACTTCCTACGTCTTCGCTTCCACTCTCCGCGTGCACGTCCTGCAATCGAATAACAGACTGGCATTGTGCTGGATATTCCAACGAACCTATGCATTCAAATCTAACGTCCACTGGCAGCCTCTGTCGCAGAGCAAAGGACCGAATGCCGCTGATGCATCCCCTGTGAAATTTCCACCGAGAACGTCGTCGTTCAATGGCACCGGGCGAAAGGCGAAGGGCCTATGTACGGCGCCGACGTATAATGGAATTTTTTAAGAAGATGCGACAAAGGTGTACGTTACACGTGCGACGTGCTCGTTCTACGACAACAAATTTAATTACATTCCCACCGGGAAGTCAGCCGAAGCAAGTTTAGCGACGCACGTTAGGAAGTTGCAAAGGAAAATTCTTGCCCGTCGCCGCCGGTCCTTAACGTCACTGCAAACGGGATGGTACGGATGCGGCACGGGGGAACTTTTGAGTATCGATTAATAAACTTAAACTTACCTTAACTATCCCCTCTCCCGAGCCCCATGCCTTCCACTTCACCGTGCAACTTCGAAGAAGTTGAAGAAAGTGCCTTCGAGAGGAGCGGACAACGGAGCGAAGGAGGGAGCGCCAGACAGATGAAGGGACGGAATGTTATAGCTATGACGATACATAAATCCCTGAAAAGTGGAGAGTTTGCAGCGAGAGATACGAGGTGTATCCCCGAAGACGCCCCCGGAGACGGCGAGCGACAGGAAAGTTTCAATAGCTGTCCTCGTGCGCGATCAGCTACGACGGCAATCTTAAGAGAAATTTCTTTGTCCTGACAACGTTTGTTCTTTATTACCTCGTCAACGGTAGACTAATTATGTCAGACAGATGTGAATAAAAAGATCCCTCACGCACACACGGTCAGGTTCGATCGCACCTTGCCACGCTCGTCTTCGTCGTCTACACGTCCGATAACCAAGTTTGACCCGTCATTTTATTTTCCCCGCCTCGGACGGTCGCAAAAAAGGAAGTCAGATAATGAACAAGGGGAAATTGCTTAGTTAGGCCCGTAGTTAAAGGCCTGTGGTTTCGGATCAGTAGGAGAAAATGGTTGATTTTTCTCTTGAATCATTCCATATCGTCAGATTGAAGAACTTTGACTTTCAATGGTAATATCTACTTATGCACATTCCTATAACTGAGTGGTGGGAAGGATTTTGAAGGACTGATTATCAAACTTCAACGACTTAATCTTCCTGATTTCATCAGGCGATGATGGGTGAGACGGTAAAAGGAACAGTGTCAAAACTTTTCAATCTCTAGGTTCGCCTAAAGTTAGGATAAAGTTGATACTAAAATCGAAGATCGTGTGCCCACACTTATAACGTCCGATCTATCCTGGGTAGAAGCGTAGTCCTTAAGAAGGATTCACATCACATTCTGGTAGTCTCTCATGTCGTAGATGGAGCGGAGCCTTCGGAAGGTAGTGCAAAGAATTTCCAGAGATCGATTAACGAACTTCAAGTAGCCCGAACTCTTCACTCACCGATGTTTCGGAGTTAGAGATGAGGAGGCAAACTTCCGGAATACTTGTCCAACGCTTTCCACGATGTTCTCGACTATGCACAGTTAGCAAAGTTAATGCCGAGGCGAGTGTCGGTCCCAACTAACGAATGGCCGAGTAAATCTTATTTCATCCGGTTCTTTATGGAGCTAGAAGATTAATCGTTCGCCTCCTTCTGCCTGTCGAAGTCTTCGAATACATATACATTGTTTCGTTAAGAGAATGTACAATCGCGGCGACACACTTTTTCCCCGAATGCTGATAATAGCAATTACCTGCGCAAGAAGTTGTCGGTAGTTTCACCAAAGCACAATTTCCTAACGACGAGAGCGCTTGGTTGAGCCGCAGAACTTGGAACTTTGAATTACAGGCAGGCGGATGAATCATCGATTACAGATAATTTGATTCCCTACTCGGACATCTATCGCGGTGATTTTATGTGAAATAGCGAGCCCGTGAATGTTTCATCGCCAATACGTATTACGTAACCGCTGAATAGTAAAGATCTCTCATTGGACTCTCTGATCATTGGATTTGAACGACGAACGCGGCACGGTCCCGTAAATCACACATTTGGTTGGCACGTTAATAGCGTAATTCTCCCATGGCACTCATTCTCCTTTTATCAGCAGATATACTGGCCGGCTTCGGCATTTTAAAGGGCAGGGACCGACAATCAATTCGATCCGGTATCTTGTGCGCCGAAGTACCTTCAACGTGCGCTGATTTGTCGAAATAACAGTACCGCCGGAAATAAATCGTTCCATCAGCCGCAGCTGAAGCCCGACATATTCGCTGAAAAATCACGAGAAACATCAAAGACGCTTATTCGCGAAAGATGGCTTACTGCGTGTACTCGATTCGCTCGATAAGTCAGACACAACGTGCAGACATTGGCAAGGATCGACAGGCCATGGACAAGAGTGGAACGAAAAATTCTGTCGGCAAACTTTCCGCGGATCCTCTTTCGGACGGAAGAGAGCGGCTCGAGGGAATATGCTCGATAGAAAGAGAAGAAAAAGTAAAGAAGCTTTTTGAGCGGAGGGGCGGCTGATGTCAGTACGGAGTTGTCGAAACGGAAGGAAGTTTTTAACGCATGAATCGAGTCTGCCATTCGAGAAGGCAAAATATCAGGAGATAAAATTGAGCCCGCAGCGTGCCAGCCGCGCCGTCATGTCTGAAGCGGAATTCTTTGCAAAACAGGCGTCAAATTATTGTCTTAAAACAAAAAAACGAAGAAAAAGAAAAGTTTACAGAGAATTCTGGGTCTCGCGATAGAAAGTACATGCATGAAATTCAGACGTTGTTACGTCCACGGGCCTTCGACTATGAGACAGGGAGTCTCGTATGACGTACACAGGGCGTGGAACGGATGACATACGAATCATGTAATTCGTCTCCATGCATTTCTGTGCACAGAGGAAAACGTCGTGTGGAAGAGGCGCAGATGCGGCGACGAGATCTCGAATCCGATCGAGAATCCAACTTCGCCAGCTGCTCGACAGGCTGGCTTTCCTATCTCAAGTGTTGTCATGTGAAAACTATACAGCCTCCCAGACTGTTGCATAGCGATCGCTGTAATACCTCGAAGACGGTGCCAATTGGCGCTCGGAATAAGTTGTAGAACAAAGTGGATTAAATTATACGGTTACGAATGCATCGAGCAGTTATCTAAGACCGTCGTTAATTTGATGAACGGAACGTGACGTGGGCTGGTTTACTCAATAGATCGAACAATTTCTAATCGCTTTTAACGTACAGTCAAACACGTTGCATCAAGTTAAACTGCGCCTTGCTTCTTTTCTTTCTCCTTTAGCTGCTTAAGCTACTGAAGAAATGCGAAACAAGCGAAAAATCGAAATCAGCGACGCCGTACAGTCCACCGAGCACTTTGGTGCGGCCGCTTGAAATCGCGGTTAAATAATATGACAGAGACACGCTCCCAGCTCGGCGAAAAAACCGTCACGTAATTTGCCCGTGCGAATATTTTACTATAAAAGCGCAGTTAAATGTACTGAACGATGTCAGTTTGCTCGCCACAAGAGCATGTGGATGCTGGGTTCACTACTGCGAGCAACAATGATTACCAAGGTGCGTGGGTATGCAATTGTCGTAAATTGAAATGCTGAATCAAGTGCATTTAAACGTCAAATTTTCAAGCATCCAGTCATACGCATCGTCAAATATGTTCCACATACAACAAAAAGGTGTCAATCAATTGTTACGATGATTTTCAGTTGTGCTTTATATTGGCAACGCTTTTGGCGTACGCCACAGCCGATAAGGCACACTCTTTCCAACACTTCCGGGGTCCAGTGGACGGTAACGCTGTAGCAGTGGTATGGAAGGACAAGCATGGACATGAGTATAAAGATTACAGCGCCTCACCCAATTACGATTTTGGGTATGGAGTTCATGATCATCACACTAACGACGTGCATGGACACAAAGAATACAGCGACGGTAACATATATTTCTTTTCTCTAATAATAGCACATTCCTATGCACGTTGGCAATACCTTACTTTGTCACAGGTAAAGTCGTTGTTGGTGAATATGTGGTCCATGAGCCCGGCGGCAATGTGAGAACTGTTAAGTATATTGCAGACCACAAGGGTGGATTCTTGCCTGTAATTTTCAATTCAGGGGGAAACAACCATGAGGGCGGGTCTCATGGTGGTGGTGGTGGTGGAGGCCATGGAGGCGGCGGAGGCCACGGCGGTGGCGGCGGTGGTGGTGGCGGAGGCCACGGAGGCGGCGGAGGCCATGGCGGTGGTGGCGGTGGTAGCGGAGGGCATGGAGGTTATGGAAGCGGCGGACATGGCGGTGGCGGATTATGGTCATTCGGTCATGGAGGTGGTGGATTGAGTCTAGGCGGTCATGGTGGTTACGGTCTTGGCGGCCATGGGGGCAGTGGTGGCGGTTACGGAAGCGGTGCCCATGGAGGTAGTGGCGGCGGTTATGGAGGTGGTGGCCATGGAGGCAGTGGCGGCGGCTATGGAGGTGGAGGTCATGGAGGCAGTGGCGGCGGCTATGGAGGTGGAGGCCATGGAGGCAGTGGCGGCAGTGGCGGCGGTTATGGAAGCGGTGGCCATGGAGGTAGTGGCGGCGGTTATGGAAGCGGTGGCCATGGAGGTAGTGGCGGCGGCTATGGAGGTGGAGGCCATGGAGGCAGTGGCGGCGGCTATGGAGGTGGAAGCCATGGAGGCAGTGGCGGCGGTTATGGAAGCGGTGGCCATGGAGGTAGTGGCGGCGGTTATGGAAGCGGTGGCCATGGAGGTAGTGGCGGCGGCTATGGAGGTGGAGGCCATGGAGGCAGTGGCGGCGGTCATGGGGGCAGTGGAGGCGGTTATGGAAGTGGTGGCCATGGAAGCAGTGGCGGCGGTTATGGTGGTGGTGGTCATGGAGGCAGTTCCGGTGGTGGTGGCCATGGAGGCAGTGGCGGCGGTCATGGGGGTAGTGGAGGCGGTTATGGAAGTGGTGGCCATGGAGGTAGTGGCGGCGGTTATGGAGGTGGTGGCCATGGAGGCAGTGGCAGCGGCTATGGAGGCGGCGGACACGGAGGTTATGGTGGGGGAGGATTTGGAGGTGGAGGACACGGAGGTGGCGGTTATGGAGGCGGAGGTCACGGTGCTAGCGGGTCAGGAGGTGGAGGACATGGAGGCGGCGGGTATGCCCATATCTACGAGCACGGTAGCCCTGAGTACGCACATAGTTTTCAACACGAGGATTATCAGTATTACGAAGGTGACGGTGGATCCAGTCACACGGATGACGGTGACGGTGGATATCAGGATAAATGAACTGCACCAGTATCAACAAGCTTCGACATTTCTTATTGTTAACTGTTTGTCGTTAATAAATTGTTTTCCCTATTACGAAAGACTGTGAATGTTGTTGTGGCCTGCCGATAACGCAAACAGGAGGAAATTATGTTGTCTTTTGACGTTTCGTCCACGCCTCGTAAACGTCGAGCATAGGGCAGAAAAAGCAAATTTACTATTGATGATAGAGTTACTGTTGCCAAATGCGAGCATCGCGTGAGTATCGAGACGTGGCGCGGAACAAAACCATCGAATTAGCCAAAGTAAATCACGATAATGCCGCTTGTTTCGAGACCTACAAACTAGTTTAGCGCTAAATGTACGGGGCGGAAAAAATGACATATCGACTGCGAATTTCGCTTCAATTTCATTCGCGTGACGCTGCCCGGCTGCATGCGACGAAATTACTCGTCGAAATTATCGTGAAGCCCGTAACGTAGTACAGAGCGAGCAGCGTTTGAAACATCGACCAACGCTCGGAAATGGTAACATCGAACACCGGTCGCCTTAATTGCACGGTGACGCATCGTGGCAATGTAAAAGCTAATTCATTTGTCAGCGCCGCGATTCGCGACGAAACCATTCGCGCTGCCGATCGAACACCGACAGGCGGAAACTCGACGTCGGAATAGAACAAAAAAAAAAAATGGTCGATGGGAAGAGCGAAACGGGAGGAGGATCAACTCATTTCCCGTGAGAAATGAATGGTGCCGATATCGCGATCCACGCCTTGAGAAGTGCCGTCTCTATCTGTTCCTTCTCGCGCTTGCCGGCCGCCGACGCGAACATAAAGTGTATCTGGCATCGTGTAGGCGCTCATAAGCCGACCGAGCGAAGGGAAATAAAGAGATGTAAGACTACGAGAGCAGCGAAGGATGGATAATCAAAGATTGATGCTGGCGCCTGCCGCGCTTCGTCCAATATCAGTCAGACGAGGTGATTGATCGGAACATCAAAGCCTTTTATGGCCACGCCGTCTAAAAATCCGCAGGGATATTACCGTGTTCTTGCGAAGAGGGGACGGCAGCAACGTTTTCGCGTATCGCCACCTTCCTCTCGCCTCCATTGCTTTACACTCGAGATGTAAACGTGAACGTGAACGTGAACGTGAACGCGATCGTTCACGCGCGCTGACCTGTGTAAATGCGTTCGAGCGCATGGATTTAAATCGACTATGTTTGTACAGGTCACCGTGCGACAGCAAATTGATAGATAAATGCTTAACGTAACTCAAGAGTTACGGTAACCCCATTATTATTAACACGCCGGAGAGGTGAAATTGTGCGACGGATTGAAATAAATTGTACGTGGGGGGAAAGAGTGCACCGGTGGCCGAATAAATTTACGACTGACAAATTGACACGGGACTTCGCCCGGTTCGAGTTAATGAATCAAAAGTTGTGACGTACACCTCTAATATCACATTGCAAATTATTCTTTTAGCGGGGCGGGGAGGTCAGCTTATAGCGTGCTCGTCCGCACTCGCGCGATTAATAATTGGCGAAGTTTTGTGAAAAAATAAAGATCTAATAGCCGGCTGCAATATTGCAGCATATTAATGACCTGACAGTCACTTCCCCCTTTTCCTGCCTCTCCCTCTTCCTCTCCTCCACTGTCTCCTCTGATCGATGCAGATCATCAAACGGAGAGAGCCTATCTCAAGTTTAATTAGGCATTGTGCTACACAATCCAGCTGCGTTCTCATAGCAAATTGATTACTGTCCATCGATTAGAGTAAGTTAAACGTGCAACGGCGCACGGGGTATATTATTGATATGCACGATTGTCGCCGAACGCGTTCCCAAATAACCCGTAATCTAAGTTCGTCGCTGCTGGAAACCATAGCAGCAATATATTCACTCCTGACCGCTCGCTTCCGGGTCGCCTGTACGGCGAAACTCGTATTTCTATAAATTTCGACCCGGACACCCTTCGAAATCCTGGCGGAAACGAGAAAGCTAGACACCGGAGCGAGATTCGAAAAAATCCCTTGATCTCCCGACACGTTGTTCTGGTCAGGATTGGTCGACGAAGAAGGTGCAAGGCTTTGAGAAATCCTCCCGTTCGTATATGGGCAGCTAATCAGAAGGACAGCCTGTACAATCCCTCCGGCTATTTAGCTTCTGCAAGCGCTATTTCCACAAATTACTTGGCACCCTCTTCAGGCTGAGGGACTGATTGTCTCCTTGTCATTACGCGGCGTCGAATGGATTGGCACCGATCGGATATTTAATCAGATAGGGAGCGTAGTTTCTGTCCGTTGCCCTGCCGTGCGATACATCACGCAGGAATGTAAGGGGATAACCGCCGTTGATAGTCAGACCGGGGAGTCAGGAACCACTTAATAATAGAACTCCACGTGGCTGAGGCGCTCGTACGTGACTCCCGTGTCCATAATTTTACGGCGCTTCGTGTAGGTCTGTGAGTGTCGTTAATAACAGACGAATGATATAGCGGAATCTGACCATTGATACTGCCGCTTATTAACGCGGCAATAATTGCTCAACAATTTCGAGTGCGGTTGGCGTGTTTATTAAGAGTGACCAAGAAATTGAGACGTGTTTGGGTCATTATTGTATTGATAAAACATAGGAATCGATTGCGTATTATTTGTTTATTCGATTCTGTGGGTCCTGCATAATACGAATCATTGAATGTTATTTCAAACTGTTGATAAGGCACAGATTCTGCGGATATTTGACTGATGTCATAAAATTCTGTAGGAATCGGAGCCCCTGTAACTACTTCAGCAGATCAAGTATTGTGCGCTAGCAGTGTGTACACAACAGAATCTTGAGGCCTTTGGGCGACTTGACGGTTGGGTGTGTAGAACGCTCCTAGTATCCTAAGAAGCCGGTTCTGATCAACCACCCTCCCGGAGAAAGAGGAGGAAAGTGATGAGGTCCGCCGACTCGCAAGGGAAGTCAACAGAGTGTTCCGATCCAATTTGATTTGTCTTGGAATATGAATAAATATCTCTTTACATTTGACTTCTCTTGTAGAACAATCATTTCGGTAGACAATATTTCATATTGAGAATAAAACATGGACTGCGGGGAATGTGTTAAAATTTAATGAAAACGGTTTCAGTGGGTATTAAGTAACTATTTACACAACAGCCAGCAAAACAATCTGGATTTTTCCGTCATCAAACACACGTATATTCGTGTTTTTTATTCAAATTTGCCCCCGGCAGTCCCGACGTACAGCTAACCGAAGAAATTGAAGTGGTATAATACAATGAAGAATTCGGTGCGGAAAGAGCACTTTAATTAAGGACAAACGAAATGTAAGCACACGGAACTCCCCCCTCTCTTTCTCTCTCTCTGTCGTTTTCACATTTCTCGAGACTCTCCTTTCCACGCCCTCGTGAGGCACCTTCCATCCCTCGTTCCCTACGCCTCGTTCAGCCGCGACAGGCTTCTTTTTCAACGTTGAGCGTCTTTTTCCATCCCTCCGGCGTTTACGTACTCGTTGCTTTTAACAGGGGGCTCTTATGAGCGCTAAGCTCTGATCTTATCTAATCTAATCTAAGCTGCTAGTTCATTAGCCGGCGCTAAGGTGTACGTGGCATGCACACTCCTGCTGACGACGTCGTATAGAGGCTCTGGCCATGTCCGTCGTTATACAGACCCCGCACCTGGCTCGACTCTAAGTTAATTAGAAATTCCTTTTGCATTAGCTCGTCCAGCGGTCCACGAATTGTCCCGGCCCAACCGTCCGTAGCATGGATAGGCGCATACATGCATAAGCGTGTATGCATATGCATGCGTTATGCGCTGGTGTATGCGCGCGGACGCCGTCCTTTCAAGCGACACGTTCGAAAGGGATCGCTTTCACGTGTCGCTGCATAGAATTACAAAGCCCCCGTTTGATGCAACGTGCCCGACAAAGCGATACTGCTACTGCTCCCGCCTTGGCTGTCACGGTCAGATACCTTCTGTGCCCTGTGTGAGCGGTAAGAAAAACATCGGCTGCGCCTTCGACGGCTCTGCACACCTATCCGATCGATGCCCGAGTTCACAATGCGTCCGTATCGGAGCCAGAAATATCGATCGCCCGCTGGAACAATGGAGGGTTATCGGAAATATCTATTGCGTCGCGGCGAACGACGAGCTTATATCGGCCAACGAACGAGTCCGATCCCGATTATTTCCTTGTCCCGGAAATCCGTCCACTGAAATAAGACCAGCGGCAGGCAGGCTTTTCATTTGCCCCTTTCAATGTTCCCCTCGAATTGGTCGGAGAAATTTAATCGTTCGTCGCCGGAGTCCCGCTGACGTGAAATTAATAACGGTGCGCATCGCGCAATCTCCTGCCGCTCTGCGGCAAGAAAGATAACCAAGTTGAATAATTAATTAGACGTGCGTGCTGGCGAGCGGCGCAACATGGAACGTAAAAAAGGAGGAGGAGTAGAGTGGAGTCGGTCGTCGAAATTCGTAAGAACGCCGTGAGGAAATATTCGGTCACCGTGGCTCCCAGGAGCCAGGAGGTGGACTTTGTAGTGGTGCTAGGCCGATAACAAGACATTCTTGGCCAACTTCGAAAGCCCTTTGCACTCGCAGAAGTTCCATCGAGATAGGGGCACGAAATCCAAAGTTACCGTGCGGCGCTTCGCAAACAAATGTGGTGCCCAAATCTTATCTAATATCAGGGTCAGACGTTGTCTTAATTATCTTCATCTCCAGACAATCTCGCCGGCTAAATTGAATCCGCGCGAAAGTCGTACGTCGTGGGATCTGGCAGCGCAAATTAATCTGGCGCAGCATTCTCGGTCGAACGTCCTAATCTGCGGGCACCGGTGATTAATTAGTGGCGTCAAACGGCCGATGTCGAGCGGTGTCTTGAACGCTTTTACGAGTTCGATGACGAGATACGTGATTGGTAGGCGATCAACAGGTCTTAGGACTCGCGGCCGAGTGCCAGTTTACACGTACACGGGTGAAAGTGTTTCACTTGAGCGGGCATGCGTGACAAGTGCAAGTGAATCGGAATCTTGAACCTTGATTTACGTGTGGGCTTCGGAGGCCGCGACAGATCGCTGACGATAATGGCGACAAGCAGCGACGTTACGCGCCGCCAACATTATACACTACGTTAACGTCACGTCAAGCGGCGACCGACATTCGCGGGAAGAATGTTTTGACAGTTCGTGACGTTGCCGGTAAAGTTATGTTCAACGTTGCACCCGAGATGATTACGTTCGCATTAAGGCGACGTGACGCTGACGTTACGTGCGATGTCACGAGGGCGTTGTCAAGGAAAGACCGATACTCTTACTCTTGCGTCTCATTCTCATCCCGAGAAATGGAGGTCGCGCGGCAATTAGCCTCTCTTGCCGCCACCTTTGCTTCTCATCCGAAAGTGCGCTACTGTAGGGATGGTAAAGAAAAATAAAAAACACAAATAGGCATAACGTATAGTTCGCATGCACAAATTCGAATCCTACGCTTTTCCATTCCCACGCCACTCGCGCGCGCGTTCGGCGTTACGGAGATCGCGACGGTTTTTTTCGTCGAGCGAGATTATACCTACATATTGCACAAACTGGACGTGTCCTATCAAATGCATGCGATCGTTGCTGCGTTTTCCGCGCGGAGTTCAACGTTAGCTGGGCTGTTGGTCCTCGTTATTGCGGCTGTTAGTGCGATCTCAAAATAAAACTGACGCTATTAATACAGGGCTTTATCTTAATTGACGGTTGTTTGTTAGCCCCGCTCCACGCAACACGGCGGCAATACCAGATCTGCCTTTTCGTGCGATGCGTGAGTAATTAACTACGCGAAGCAAATGAAGATTGATTGACTACGCGTCGAGCCCCATTAAGATCTCATCGCCTCTACACCGCTCGCCCGAAGATTGTTCCCTTTTTTTCTACCATTTCCGTACTGAACGTACCATCGAGAATGTAGCGATTAAAGCCCCCGTGGATGTGAAGTCGCTTGAGCGGCGTGTTATTAACATGCTGCGCTCAAGTATCGCGCTCAAAGTAGAATTTAATACAGTTCCCACCGAGCTACGAAGTTTTAGCTCCGAAGTTGAATCGAAAGTTTCGAAAGTTAAATTTCAAGTTACAGAACTGCGTGCTCCCAGCAGCGCAGAGGCGTGCGTCAGCGCGCCGTTCGACGATCCTGCGTCGAAAACTATTAAACGCGGCTGTTAAGAACCGGTAGAACGAAGACTCGACCGAGCCGAACGCACACGCCGGAGATCCGGGAGCTGGGACCCAACGGACAGCAGCCGGGCAAATATGTGTCGAACGTACGGCGAATCGGCAACTTTCTTGCGCTCGCTCGCGGCGTCCCTGAAAAGGATAGACAAAACTGCACTTCCACGTCGCTGGCCGTTAAACGGCACGGTTTCTCTTGACGCTGCCGGTTGTTCGCGGGCAGTGCCATGGAATTGCGGACGAGGAGAAAAATCGGCAAGTGAAATTGCGCTCCCCCGCTCTCCCGCTGCGAACGGTGGGAGAAACTCGATTGCGCGGACAAGTGTCTCCGGCGAATGAGAAATTTCAGTGAGAATTTTAATTGACCTCCTGACGACTCGAGAGCAATAAGAGCGGGGGTCGTGAAAAGCGGACGGCTTCCGCCTTCCCTCATTCGCGATACGCGGGCGAGGAGACCGAAATGAAAGCCGTCCTCTCAAAGGCCGGCCGACGCAAAGTTCGCGTATTCGTTATAATATGTCGTTGGTCATCTGTGCCGACCGTGCCGCGGGATGTCCGCCTTTTACGGGGCTAACGAAATGGCGAGACGCGCGCGATGCACGGCACTTCCCGAATGCGCTGTAATTGTGCCTGAAACATTTCGTCGTACTCTCCTGCCTCCTGTGCGATGCCAGACAAAGAGGCTGCCACGTGGAATGACGTTTGCGGCAATCCTCTATTCATAGGTCGATATTGCTGTCGCCGACGGTCGGAGCGATATATTGGGAGGAGAAGCAGTCGGAAAGAGTGCGACGGAAGGCGCTTCTTCGTTCGACGTTTCGCGGAAACTTGCGCCTCCCGCGGCTTCCGCGCACGTAAAACACGCGTTACGCGTCCTCCGCGTCGCCAATGTAAGTCCGACAAGGTCGGCTTTAATCCCAGAACGAGAGGCGAAGTGGAATTCCAGTCAGGTGAAAATCCGCTTTCCCTGTATCCTCGCGGGTTCGTTTAACTGCGAGCTGCGAGCTGCTCGAGTCGACTGTAGCCTAGCGCACGTTTGACCCAGATCGAGTGCCTCCTGCAATTTGCACTCGAGGCGATCGGAGCACGGGGCTCGCATAATTGTCTTTCATCGCGGATGTGTAAGAAAAATAGTACACAGGTAGGATTACCTTCGAAGGCATCGTCCCTCAAATTTGATCGCTCGTGTTGCGCCATCTTACCGGACATTCCTATACCTTTTTCGTTTTTCGAGCACTTGTACGGTTAGCGAAAGAAAAAATCTCTACGGAACGCGTGGCTATGAATAATGATTAACGTGCGCGTGGACATTACGAACGACACGCATGCCAAAGGCGCTCGACTAAGGCTTTGAAACTTGGTGCGGCTGAAGAAAATATCGTTCACGGCACGTTATCGTATCGAAGAGTTCCTCGGTCCTCCTCCTCCTTTGCGGGATGTACGCCGTGGCACGTGATAGCGGCTCAGACACGCGATGCCGATATAGAGCAAACGTATTCGATGCTCTATTTCAACGTCCTGCCGGCGAACTGTGGAATAATCGATTTTGCCGAACAAGCTTCGCTCTCTATGTAAAATTGCAGACTCGTCGGGTGAGTGTAAATTAAACAATGCATACTGGCAGAACCTCTCGTTTGTTCGCCCGCCCGCTCGCAGAATTTATGCATGGTTACACGGACGAGTGACAAAGCGAGTCAGAGGGTTTTCTCAAAACACCGCCTGGAGGCGCGTTATATTTGTGGCTAGGAGTTCCTTGTTGTCGTTCTCCCACGGGAGATGCGCAAAGCGTCTGTATCGGTCCACTTTTGTATCCGTTGACCCGTCCTCCCGACCTCTCCCGCTCATTGCTTCGTGGCCGTTCTCAAACGACAGCGTTTCCCGTATAAGAGGTTAATTCTGCGTAGGGATGATAAATGAATATTGCAATTAGTTTGCGCTGGGGCCTGCCAGTTAGTCCGTTGCGTATCGCAATGCCTGAATAATTTTTGGTGTACGCTGAGACCGATGCGCAACGTAAACGTTCGAAGACGAATCGACTTCTTCCGACCGTCCGCGTCCGCTCGAACGTTTGATGTGGTAATACAATTATTTGCCTATGTATGCCGCCTTAATCGAGCGCATCTATATTCACGAGTACGTTCGGCGTTGCGTTCTGATTTTCAGCGATACCGTCGCTTCATTCGCTCCTCTTTTCCTCTTCCAGAGCGATTTCGATGAGTGGCAACAATGGCTGTTACGTCCGTGATAACTTTCATCAAAGGAAATCCAATTAGCAGCGAACAACGAGGGCCAGCGACTGGTGTGTATTTCCCTTCTGTTCGTTATTATTATAGCGCCGAACCATTAATTGGGTTATTAAACATAACCAGCTCGGATCGTTAAGGTCTATTGCATTTTATTGGATCGGGGCATTTTCGTAACCCAGTTGATGTACGCCGAATATTGCACGCTTATAATCATATTAGGAAGGTCCCAGACTTAATAGCTGCTTTCTAAGGTACGTTTAGTAGACGTGCTTGAGCCCGTGAATATTTCGTTAATTTGCTCCGTTCGAAATTGACTATTTTCACGATCAATCAGATGGCTGCGACGGATCTCCCGCCTTAAACGATTGCTGACATAACTTTAACCAGCGCTTCGTGCGTTGCATCTCCCTTCTATTTTGCGCTCGCAAACGAGGGGGGCAGAGATTCGAAACGAGTATCGACGGTTAATGAGCCCACATGTCGTACTGATGCGAGTCACTGAGGAGCCGATACTTTTTATGGCAGTAGAAAAACGACGAACAGATTTCAATCGGACAGCAGCCAACTTCCGGCTGGTTGTTCAGTGTGAAAGCCATCTCCTTCTCTCGGAGCGCGGCGCTCCAAATAGACCTCGATGCGAACTACGGACTACGGGCTGTCATTGACGTAGATGGAGAGTATTAAATTGAAATACAGAGGTGTCCGGCCGAAAGTGTTATGCGCGGAATGGCAGTGAAATTGTAAAGTGATAATCGTTTAATCGTAAAATTAAGGGGAAATTAAATAAATAATTGTAGATGTCAAAATGGGTGTGTTCGATCTGTTTCGATTTTCCTTGAAACACTTGTACGTCGTTAAGCATTAAAATCTAAGCGACCCGAATTCCTTCGTATGCGCCCAGTTTCATAATAGTTTCATAATCACTCCCACACATAACACTTTTGGCCGATCTGCTGCAGCAGCAAAAAAATCTCTCCCGCCAGAGACATTCAATTTCCGCTGCGAACGTAAGTTAACGGATGAATCGTCGCAGCAATTCCGACGCCACGAATACTTAATGAAACTCTGCGAGTTGATTAGAAAGTTGGCGTCAGTGCGGTGACGTATCGTACGGTATTCCATCTTGAAACGCGCACCTCAGGTACGTCGCGGGACCGCTGACTGAAATGTGGAAGCACCTTTAGCACGCGACGAGCGACCGTGCAGATTGCTACGGCGACTTAGCTAACTTCCAAGTGCACGGCCACACGCAATACGTTTGCCAGGAGCAATTCCCAGAGCGAGCGATACGCGTGTGCGGAATCGAAATGAGCGGATAGCCCCGTAATCTGTCAGACTATGCGAACCGAATGGCAGTCGTCCAGTCGTCAGGCTCGTTAGTCCGTCGGCATCAAAGAAATTTTCCACGCTCCTCCGTCGTCCGCTGTACGTTGTTAAAGGTCGCCTTCGCTCCAGAATGGACGGCGTTCTTTATAGAATTGTCGAGACGACGATCGATGGACCTGCCACTTACGAGATTTCCGATCCTCGAGCGGTTCCGGGAACGGTCGCAGCAAAACTCTGAAATTGGAGGAGAGCAAACTGAAATAGCGGCTGGCTTGCGGTACTTGTCACACACACCAGCGCGGATAGCATTACAAATGCGGCCCTGTCGTCGGCGCCGTCGTCGTCTTCAACGATCTCTTTCTCCCTTTCTTACACCGTCTCTTTCTTTCCCGCCTTCCGCCAGCTCGGACATGGCCTCTCTGTGCGCGAGGAGAGGGTCGACATTTTTCTCGCATGCTCATCCTCCCCCCTCCAGCGGGGAAAGCTTCCACTGTAAATATGTATAAGAGGACACGTAGGTTGCAGCTTGCAACGACAACTTGTCGTCTCCCACTTCGGAGCCTCACCTCTTTTCTCCTCTTTTCATCTCTTCTTCGCCCTTTCATCCTCATAGTGCATTGCTCTGTCTTGTTCCGCGTTCCGCCCTCGCGGGCGTACACGCCGCCACGAAAATCAGGCTCTTTTGATCTTCGATTCTCTGCCTCTCCATCCCCTTTTCTCTCTCGGCGCGCGTAAACTTTCGCCGGATTATCCCCGCTCGCTGATTTCTGCTTCGCGAAATCGACAAGATTTTTGGCATGCTGCCAGTGTAACTAGGTGAAAACTTCTCCCGCCAGAGTCGCGGATTGCTCGTGAATTATTGATAAGCAAGGACGTTGACAATGAGCCGCGCGTGCGGTCCCTCGGCGCGTGTTCATCATCAAAACTTTAATGACTTTCCAAAATGATTACGCCGTGAGTTTAACATGCAATCGACAAACAAAGGCTGTTCTGTCGGCGATCGCGTTGCCATTTTCAAGACCATTGAGCCGGACACAGTAGTGGAGGCGAACACCCCGATAATATAATTGCTACAATCCTCTTCTTCCGCGGGAAATGAGCATTAATTTTTTTCCTTCCCGTCGATTCCTATCGGCGAGCAATTTGAGGAGCGCGTCTCGCGCAGAATGGAGCGAGCGACTTCGTCGCTGAAAGGAAGTCGGTTTAAGAAAGCCGTTCCCCGGGCAATTTTCGATGCACGATGCACGATGCACGGCGCACGGTGGGTCCGTTAATACGTAATGGCTTTTATGTCGTGCTGGGTCGCATCATGAAACGCCACTGAGAGACATGCCGGTGCAGAGGGAATTGCTTTACGACGAACGGCGAAATTCGTGATCGCGCAAATTCAGCGTCACACTCGCACACCAGCGCGCACCGACACAGGACCCCACCGTTCGCCTTAAAGATTGAACGGGGGCTGATCGACGCGTCTTCGCTCACGTGCGCTCCGAGGAAGAAGACGCGGTCCGGTATAAAAGCCTAGAAACGACGTTGGAAAGCGGCAGTTTTCGCCTGGTCACCTTAAATATCAGCGTAATGGAAGAGATGACTTTGAAGGTACGCTGCCGAAAGCGCGTCGGAAGGTTGTCGAGGGCGAGGGCGAGGACGGGTGGTAGTTGCGGGTGGACATAAATGGACGCGAGGAGAGAAAGAACCGCGGGAGAGTGTACTCGTTAAGAAACGGTTTACTCTTTCGACGAACGAAGAAAAAGAGAAGGCGCCACGCCCGCGCCGGACGGAGAAGGACGTAGGATGAAAGAGAATAACTGCCGACAAGCGGGTTGGCTGGCGCGGAATGGTTCTCTAATTGACAGTAATTTAGGAAAATATAATTGGCTACGCTGGAAGTAGAAGAAGGAAGAGAAAGAGAACGACAGAGGGTACTCGCCATGCAGACTCGCGAAGCTCGTTAAGACGCGCCCGTAGTACACGAGGACCCGGCGAAATAAATAATTCGGAAGTGAGAGAGGAGGCGAGTGGCGGCGCGGTCGACGGCAAGGGGTGGAAGCGTAACGTAACGCAGCTCGGGGACAGGCTAAAACACGTTATGAATATACGACACCGCATAGTGTTTATCATTCAGAAGCATGCGGCATGTAATTAAAAGACCCGGAGCAGAAAAATGGGGAAAGTTATCGAAGAGTCTATGTAGAGACGAACCCGGTTCCCTGGCCAGACGAGAGTGATAATCCGTGATCTGTGATCTGTGATCCGCGCGTAATAAGTCAGAGCATGATGACCGACCGGAACGAGTCCGTTAACCAGAAAAAGTCGAGGTGCATGGAAGAGGACAGTGGTGGTGCGAGAGTCGTAATTAAAAACGAGATGGTTCTGAATCGCGCCACTCGAGCCGACATTCAATTTCATGCCGCGGCCTTTCATCGTTCGCATCAGGGCACCGGGACGTGCTCGTACACCGTTGACTAAAGAGGTCGAACCGTGTGGCGATCGATCGAGCCTCTCCGCGGTTTATTGAATTTCACGACGATCGGAAGTGCAATTTCCATTCATCGATCCGATTCGATTTCGTCATGCCCCCTTCCCCTTCTCGCGACGAACCTTAACCTCCGACACCCCTGCGTTGTACCGTCGACAATACAAGCGGGCGTTCTTTGGCCAGCCGCCCATTGAAATCGCTCCTCCGGCGCACTTCTGTTCTCCTCGCTTTTTATACACGCGGCCATGTACGCAGGACGCACGCTGGCGGAGCGTGGAACGGAGCATCCGCTGCATGGGAGGCTGCTCAATATTCATGGCGCAGCGTGATTGATCTAGTACGAGCGCCGTCGGTCATTTAAATGCCGAAACACTTTTGACGCGGCGTCGGCGTCGGCGTCGGCGTCGGCGGCGTCGGTGGCCGCGGTAGAGCGCCGCTGCGGCGGAGTAACGTTTAATCTCGTGTTTGCCGTGGCGCGCCAGACACGTTCGTTTGCGGAGAGCGTGCGATTTTTAACGAGGACACGTTAACGAGCGGTACACCGGATAATGCCAACACCTGAGCCCGCGCCGCTCGGTGGCAGCGGGCGAGCAGAGCACCTCACAAGCACGGACCTTCTTCGTGTCGCAGGTCAGCTCCCTCGCCTTGACCATCGCCTTGATCCTCGTCCATCGATCAAGGGCAGGCGTCATCTCGCTGGGAGGTTCGGACGATGAGCAGCACCGCATCACGGGGCTGGCCAGTTCGTTCATGCACTTCCACGGACCAGTGGAGGGGCCCGAGTATGAGGTGAAAGTGGCGGAGCCCATGCATCACAGCGAACACAATCATCTGTTTGACGGGCAGGACGAGACGCACGGCGGCTATGCCGTCGACTACGTCGCACATCCCAAGTACGAGTTCTCGTACGGCGTGGAGGATCATCATACGGGCGACTTTCACGCGCAGAAGGAGAGCAGGGACGGTGAGTGAAAAAGGGACGAAGGGCCATTTCACGCCTTCGTAACTTCCTCGACGTGACGCGGCGACGACGAGGCGAAAATTTCTGCGCAAAGAGGTTGGAAGGAGGAGGCTCCTTTGAGGTATCTACCCGTAGGTGCTTGCTTGGCTGGCTGGCTTGTTCGCTGGCTGGTTGGCTGGGTGTTTCCAAAGTTTCCCGCCGTACCTCCGGACGTGTTTCCCTTCGAGGCAGAACCCGAAAGTTCGCGCCTGCTTTCTCGGTGACAAGAATTCGTTTGGACGCGCTCCTCGGCGCAGAAAGACTCGCCTCTACGCGCGAAAATCGAAAAATTCGATCGAACAAAGCGCGCCGAGTCTCCCGTATAAGGATTGTCCGAGAATTCTATGAACTTATCTGATTCCGCTGAAAAGCTCGGTGACATACTAACGCCGCTGTTGATATTTTCAGGAAGCAGCGTGTCCGGGGAGTACAGCGTGAAGGAACCAGGAGGAAGCGTCCGTGTTGTCAGTTATCACGCCGACCACGACGGCTTTCACGCGGTTGTCCGTACTTCCGGCAAAAACGACCACTCCGACGGTACCTACGGTGAGCAAGGGCAGGCTCAGGTTCAAGTCCAAGGACACGAAGGTGAAGCTCAGGGCGAGCACTCTCTCGACGAGTACGCGACCTCGTATTCTAGGAACGAGGAATATTGAAGACAGAGCGCGGTTGATAGAAAAGCCTCGAAAATCTTCACGTACCTGAACTCGTTTCCCATTTTATATGTATCCCACGTATCTCACGCATCGAAGGCCACTCACGAATAGACCATCGTTCAGGAGAATCTTCTACCAACTTTTCTGAGGCACGGCCGACGCGACGGCGACGGTAGGAAATATCTTTTCCAACGCCATCCAAAGAAAGATAAATGTCGCTACGTTGCGGGATGGCGACTCATTGTTTTCAAGATATCGAGTACCTTACTGTAAATAATATACGTCACGTGCAATAAAATATTACGATAGCCAGTATAGTGTCTGTAATTGACGGGACATCTCTTATTTGCTTTGCGGATGAAGAACGAGGCAATTAGGCCGACGACAAACGGAAGCGCATGAAATACTCAGGACAGTAATAAGGGCTAATCGCAAAACGCGTCACTAATGCGAGGCCGATCATTAGTAGAACGCCTCCCTTCCTTCAGCTACACGCCACATCGGCAAAGTACTACTCCGCTGATCCATCTGATATCAAGGGAACGTTACATCGTTATCGAGAGTGGATGAGGGCTGAAGCGTGGGGGACATGGAAGAAGGGACGAATGAAAGGAACATACGGTTGAGCGGTAACAATGGCAAAATACATGTAGATGTGAAACGCGAGCGAGGGAAGGAGAGGGCTGATAAGGGGGCGATTCCTTTCGCAGAAACGTGTGCGCCTTACGTCATTAAATCGGTACCAGTAGGAGTGCGCGGGGGGCTGACGCAACAACGTTTTTCCCACTTTAAGTGGATCGCGACGATCTCATTTCCCGACCTTATTCAAACGGATCCGAAGTAGGTCAAAGGTGGCCGGAGATATTTCGATCGAGCGAGAATCGTCATCGACGTCGTCGCTGCGGTTCTAGAGAGGACGAATAACGACCGCAATAATGACTGATACAGAGTGATTCGCAGTGTGTGCGTTTTGAGCGGGAATCAGCCCACCTGCGGCAATTTCCGATGGCCGGGGAGGTACTAATTATCGCTGCCATCGCCGCTCATTATTGCTCCACCCGACGACGATTTGTACCTGTGATCGTTTCGTCATAGTCGCGCGAATGCCATTTGCATCGACGCTCAAGTGCAGTCGGTCAGCTTGGAGGCCGAAATTTTATACGGACGTGCCGTTTGTCAAAATGAGCGAGTGATGTTTGCAGAAAATTTGCATCGATATCGCGATCAATTTAACTAATACCCCGACTGCTAACGAGATTCCTCCCGGGCGGGTATAAATTTATGCAACTTAAATAGGAAGTCGATAACCCAGTTTGCGAGGGAATAAAATGAGACTTACGCGAATCCTGTGTACGCGTTTGCCGCGCGATGCTTCTTTCCCTTGATAATAGTGTCCGGCTAATAAGGATTGCGGGATGATTGAAAGTCGGGGCATTTTGTATTGTGGCGTGTTGGGAATTTTACGTGGCATGTTGAAATTCGTTCTTAGTTTCCGTTTTATGAACACCGTACACCTGCTTTTAGCAAATTCGTTATCGTGAAATGTCGATAATTTCATTTAACCCACAGCCAATGATTCTCTCTCTCTCTTTTACATGAATTGGAAAGTCCAGTTTGCATATTGTAGCGATTGCTTTATCAGTTTATTTAAACTGAATCGCCTCACGTCTGCGGAAAATATCGTGTATCGTAAACGGATAAAATCGTACGGCGAAACAAAACGTTAGCTGAGTCGCGCGTAGTACGCCGGCTGTTTATTAACGAAATTACTCATCTGCCTAATTGAAACATCCGCTTACCGCAACCACGAGGTGGTGTGCTGGTAATATTAGCAGCGATGAACGTGACGGGCCAGTCCATCGAACAAAGTCCAAATTTTATTTGTCCCTTCTCAACACTTCAATTATTCATAAGCAGAGAGTCGAAGAAATCCAACTGAATAATGTCTGCTACAATAAACCCGAGTTAACAAGTGAAAACCGCGAGGAAAGGAGTGATCAAAATTAATTATAAAAACACTCGTTCCTCTCGGTCGGCTTTACGTAAGCAATTTAAGTAATGCGATGTAGTCAAAATTTATGTTGTACGCAGAGTCGAATTTTCTGCCAGCGCCAACGTACCATTTTAATTTTTACGATGATACCTTTTGGCGACAGGATTTACAGCGTCGTTCGGACAACGAAAATTTATTTCCATTTTTTATTTTGCCGCAGTTTATTCATGTAATTGCATTATACATCGGATCCGCCTTTTGTTGACATTTAATTTTTATACCTACCTCGACACCATCGCAGATTACCCGATTTCACATTCCGCTGCATGGTTATTTATTCAGTGTTTGCCAGTATTTCACGTAAAATTAATTCGAATGAGAGCACGCCGACGGCGACATATTCGCGTTTGATTTTTCGACGTTCGCGGTGATGAAATTGCGGTGGGCTGGATACACGTGAATCTATTCCCCGAACCTCCCGTCCGCAGGGTCGACCGTAAATTCATGCATAACTCGCCCTCGCCGCGACGAGAGGCGCCGAGAAAAGATGACAGGAAATAAGATGCTCGATCGACACTCGTAAACGCCGCGATCATCCGCCGTTGTCGATTTCTGTATGCAGTTCTGACGAAAACGGTCCGGCGGATACCGCATCGTCTTTCATAATCCGACCAAACGGTCGATCTTGCGAGGGAGGAAAGTGACGTTGAAAACAGTTCCGCGGATCGTCGAGCTCTCTCGAGGATTCCAGAATGGCTTGACAACCGAAGATGGATATTTTTATAGGAACGATCGCGAACTTTTTAAAACGCGCCACCAACAATGAAACAGCTTCCGACGTTTTTCTCGCTTGACAAACGATCGGCGGTCGCCACAAGCAGACGAGAATGATTGTCGAATCAACGTTCGGGTCCTTAATACTCGCATCCTCCCACCGGGGTATCGGTGCGTCTATCTCAGATTACCGTGCATGAACTTGAGCATATATCAACGCGGGAGAGCGGATCCCTGCGCTGCGGCAATTATAATGAACCGTGCTGCTAATGGACACAGAGGTAGGAGCGCATGCCATCGCCGTCTATACAATTCCCGTCTCCGTCTGGCTAGCGAAATTTCCGACGGCGCTCCTAGATCACGGAATTGTGCATCGATCGAGGACCAAAGTCGTATCCCTTAATCCCTAATGGTATCCAATAAGGCAGTCTCGATAGTCAGCAAGGCATCTATCTGAGATTAACACATGCGATCTTCCCGGTTCGTACATCACGGAGGGTGACTATTTTGAGATCGAACTACAACTAATTGGAGCCGAGATAAGATAGGGGGTAAGTTGAAGCATACGGCAACGCGACAGATCGTCGTGGCGCTCGTCGGTTCGAGATAGATGTGTCGAATAGTTAGCGGGAAAGTTTGCCAGCGACGAGGACACTTCGTGGCAAGAATCGATCCTGGGTGAGACTGACGTTCGATAATAGCGCCCAGCGAGAGACTAGCTGGCCAGCCGTGCATTAAGGCATCCATCTGAGATTACCACGCACGAACTCACGCATACATCACGGGCTAAAGGTGACCATTTCGGCGCTGCAATTATAATGAATCAAACTGCAAATGGACAGAGTGGTAGGAATGCGAGCGGATAATCAATAGGTTTGCCATTGGAAGTAGCCAATGGCCGATAGCCGACGGGCGAATCCCGTATTTCAATTGGCAGGATATACCAGGAGCCTATGGGCCATACCAATGGCTCGTTTTGTACGGACGTACACACCGCGTATGCGTGTATCTCGACGCAGACGCACGCGGGGCTCACACGTAAGCTCACAGAGAGCATAGCTGGTGACGGTGTTAATTTGTTAACTACTAATTTGAGCAAACCGTACCAATCGTATTTCGAGCGCGCGTTACACCGTCGCGTCGCGTCGCCTCATCCTCCGCCCCCGCCCCCTTCACCTGACCAAACCGTCGAGTCGCGCGCCCCCGGTAATTTGGCAGGCAGTTAGGAAAAATTTTTGCCACAGCAACAACGCGATATCTTTGTTGCCCGCTCGCCCGTGACGCGCGAGCTCACGTGAGACCGCTCCTCTGTCGCGCCGATTACCGCTAATTATTTTCGCACCCCGTTCGCTGCCGCCGCCCGAAATTTGCCCGGCCGTACAACAAATCGAGTTTAACGGGATCAATTCGCTTATATCTAGCCGAGCGAAGTTTCGTTTATCGTCACTAACGCCGACAAAGTTTGTTAATTCTTCGAGCAGGCCCGAGTTTTGTAAAGGCTCGCGAGAGGCGCATATTAATCCGAAAGGGACGAGGGCGTCGGCCGAAGGATCGACACGACGAAACAAGGAAGTGGCGCTTCAAAAGAAAAATAATTAACGGCAGAAGTTGCGCTCCGCAGTCCGTGGAGAAGAGGGCGGCGGGAGACGGAGGAGAGCGGCGAAAAAAGGTCGATGGCGGAACGGAACATGGAGTGGGGACTAATTGTAAGCTTCCCTTATCGCGAGGAAGACATTAAGCATCGGTGCAGAGGGAGGAAGAGGGACAGGAGGGTTGGGGTAGAATGCATCGCGGATTTCTTTGTCCGACGGAAAGAGGAATCGAGTCACTAATCTCCGCTACTGTACGATGCAGGCCGAATGTTAATCAAGCGTAAATAGAGACCAAAGGGATGAAGTGATGTCGGGGCGAGGCGAGGAGAGGCGAGGCGAGCGAGGAGTTAAGCAGGGTGGAGTGGAGGGGGGAGGCTTAACGTTCGAATGCGTTGAAATACGATATTTGACTAACGTCGACCGGCGGTATACCCGGTACCCGTGCAAACGTTGGCACTGTGGATCGATCTCGATTACGAATTGCAGAGGGAGAGAAAGGGGCGCGCGCTAGCCGCGATGAGGGGTGAGTGCGGGGCGTGCGAGGAGCGGGCGAGGGCCGGCGGAGAAGGAAAGGTCGTAGCACCCGCAGGGTGCGAGAGTCAAATATGTAATTCCACGGGCGTATATACGTTGGCCATGAGCGATAAGGCCGGCTTCGAAACGTCCCTGGAATTTATTTATGAAAAATGTATAAACCAGGAACCGGAGAAAGGAGAAAGGAGAACGGAGAGGGGTGGGTGGGTGAGTTTGTATGAGGTGTGACGGAGACAGAGAGCGTGCCGCTTGCAATGCAATAATATAGTACATATATACGAGATGGCGAGATAGAGAGAGAAAAAAAAGAAGAGGGGAGAAAGAGACGAGACGGACAGAAAGTTGGAAGGGGAGCATTGGGATGAGCGAAAAAGGGAGGAAGAGAGAAGGCAGCGAGCCAGGAGGGGATGTAGAGAAAGAGACGACGACGGGGCGAAGGAGGACGGGAATAACGGTATGACCTACATTTGGCCTACGGGTCACAGGGTAGTCTGGGCTATTGATTCAGTTCACTCTTAAACACAGCCTCCATTTCATTTCATTTGACCTCCTCTCCCACCTTCACCCCCGACGTCTATCTTCGTGGATTCTCCATTCTACACTTCCTCCTTCTCCGCTCTCACTTCTCTTGTTTCCCTCGATATCGTCATTCATCCTACGGACCGGAACACCTTCCAAGGTCCACCGCGAATTTGTCATGTCGCAATGCCACTTCGGTCGCCACTTTTTCACGATACCTGGCTTTTCTAGTACAAACAAAGAGAGAGAGAGGGAGAGAGAGATCGTTGTCGTTCGGGTTCGTGCTATGAAGCAATTGCGGCGCTTACTTAAGTACTTGCCAACTCCGCGATACACCGATACCACTAACCACCTGACGCGCTTGATTTCTAAGGAGAATCTCGAACGTGCCCTTTCAGGGTATATTGTTTAGTATGCATCAGACACGTCATTTCACGCGGACGCTGCCCTTATTTTTAACCGCACCGCTACAAGGCGCAACGCGATATGATGACGGTAATAAAAAGATTTACACTCGAGATCGGTAACTCTATACTTTTGCACGCTCTCACCGTCTACTACGTGGCAAATTTAGCCGTGAAAATGCGACACGCGTTAGACGAGCTAAAGCGCCGTTACTCTCGTCGTTTAGTTAACGCGCTCGATAAAGAAAGTCGCTGCAAACGAGAGGCCGTCCGCGCGCACGCAATTTTTGTCGCGTCATCCTCCCCTCCCGGCGAGCTCGCGAGAATGGTGAAGATTGCAGGGGGGAAAAAAATTTCGGCAGGTGCCGTGGTAGAAAGTTCAAGGAAGCGCATCTGCTTCTCATGTTCTGCCTATGCGGTTCGCACGACTCGCCTCCCGTGGATAGAGCTCGTGTGTGCAGCAGATGCGCATGTACCGGCGTCGCATACTCGATTCCTTATATGCTCCACACGTAATGCATTCATTTTTTGCCAGCCGTAAAAACCGTAGGCACCTAGAACGCGCACATCGTGGACACATTTGGCGTACGTATTTACATCCTTGCTCGTTTCATTTTTACGTCGGCGGGAAATTATACGTCAGGCGCAATGTCCAAAACTTTATTCTTCCTGCATGCAACGTGCATCCCTAGTATGTGTATTTTGTTTCGAATCGTCCTTCGGGTCCGACAAAGATGAGTCGAAGGAAGCGCCTAACGAAGCATTACTGAATTTCGTCTGGCAGTCGATGTGTTAAGGATGTACGTAGGTACCTGTATGTAGTCCGTGTAAACTGTAAAGAGACAAAGGTTAAGTAGGTGCGAATGGCAGATAACGTGAAACGAGTGCTTCGATAGTCGAGAATGAGTCCCTTACCGGCCCTTCCAGGATTTCGTACAGGCTGCCTCTAAACGCGAAACGTGACGTCGCATATTCACGCGATGAGTGGAATCCACCCTCTCTCCCGTCACGTCCTTCCTTTCTCTGTCTCCCTTTCTCCCTCTCTCATCGGAACTGCTGTCTTCGGATTTGAGCAGAGGCGCGAAAGCTCTCGAGGGAACTTCCAACCCTCCGCCTACCGCCGATTCGTCCTCAGCACCCCCTCCTCTCGTCAAAACATTTTAACCGAACGTTCCCTCTGCCCATCTAAACCTGAGTCTTCATCCACACTTTGCGGTCGGAGTGCGACGGATTTCGAGGGAAGAAAATCCGCCGAGTTGGTTTATACCTTCCAACGTAATGCAAAGTGGATTAGTGAGCGCGGCGAGTGATGAGAAGGAGAGCTTTTCGCGAAAGAAATCTGACATTTCTGGGAAAAATTTGTTGACCACATCGTGACATTTTGAATGATACGGCCGGAGATTAGACCCTTTCATTATGCTCCCTCGCCTTACGTTGTAAGCTTTCTTATCTTTATCGGGAACAGCGCACCTTGCACCGATAATGTTATTGGATTTCTCACACGCACGCATATACATAGGCTCTCATAGACGCAGACAACCCTAGGAACTTCCGTCAATTACTCGCTCATCGGTCTCGCGTTTACGACCGCGCGCGGTCGTCAATGAGAACAAAGGGAGCGGAGCGCGTCACTGCGAGAGAGAATGATCTCCGCGAAGTTAATCTCTCCCGACGAATTGACGCGATAGCGGGGACTAATGAGACCGTACCCTCTACCCCCCCACTTTATAACCTTGCATCGCGCCAATTGATCTCTACGACAGACTTTAATAATGCCGTCGCAGCAGGAAAGGAGGGACGCGTAAGCGGCGCGTCGCAGAGGCCACGTCGCTCATCACCTTTTTCTCGGCGCATGAAACGACGCTTTCCTGCAGACGGAGTCGGTGAGCGCGAGTCGTGACCCGACGAAACATTTCATCATTTTTCCATGTCCCCCAATGCGCGATCCGTACTATCCCCTTTGACCGTCGCAATATTATTTGCCAATGCGCGTCCTGCCGAGTATCATTCCACGCGCTCAAAGTGCAGCGACATTTTCCCTCTGCTGCGAGAGCAGACGCAATGGACTTTGTTGCCTTGATTAAAACGTAAGGGCCCCTGCGTTTTCATCAGGCCGTACGACACACATGCCGCGCTGCAAGATACAGCGGCGGGCGACATTAAATCTGCGAAATTATGCAAACTAGTTTCTGTCTCTCTATCCGGCCTTTCCTGGAGGTAACCGTAAGTGAAGCGGCCTGGATAATTTAGTGCGACTCGACAGCGTGCCATAATTTATACCGCCGCAGTGACATCGAAAGCCCGAGTGGCGGCTATGGGCGTTTTCAATAATCATTATTTCACCTTCGGCTTCGGCCCTGTTGTGCGGCGCTCCCTGTGCCGACCGTTCCAATGCTTCCCACCACGCTTTCGCCAGCGATTTCGTCCCGGTAATCGTCCGCCGGGCGCGTAACGAGTTTGTGGCTTCGAATGAATTTAAAAAACGGAGCTTTTCTATTTGGCCGCAAGTAACGAGAAACTAATTCGGCCGCGCCGCCGCGAGATGTAAAAACATGACGCCGCTCGTGCAGTTACGTGGCCCATCGTGACCGCGAGCGTTTTCCATGATCGTGAAAAGAGACGTAACGGTACGTGGCACTGGCACGCATTCGCCCGGGGCATTCGAGCGTTCATAAAAATTCGTTACAAAATTTTACAGCCCTCACTATTCATTCCTTGCGGTCGCGCGACCTGAAACACAGGTCGTTTGGAGGGAAATCATTCGCGGCGGTTCTCGACCGAATCATTTTTCAATACGCTAGAAGAGTCTGGCATCTGGCAGAATGGGGTTTAGTGGCCGAAATCAATGTTCGCCTGCGAATGGGACCGTGGTCGGTCCGCGACGACTTCGACACCGCGTACATTAACGTTTTCTGCCCGCCAAGGACGGACGTCGCGGAAACAGAAGTTTCATGCCACCGAGCGTCTCTGCGAGCGCGAAAAAATTCGGAGGTGAAAACCGAATTCGTGGCACGGTAGGGAACGTTCGTTTCGCGGACTTGGAAATCGGCCAACTTTCATTCGGAGCCCCGGATAGGTGAGGTAGCTGGATAGGAACCTTCCCCCTCATCCCTCTTGTCGAGAGGCAATTGAATTTTTATATCTGTCGAGGCGAGCCGGCACCCGTAAAAAATGTCGAACGATCCGCAAGTGGGGTGAGGCAAGAATCCTCTCCAGACGCTACCGCGGAAAAGTGTTACCTGTCTCGAATGCACAACATCTACAAGAGAGATTTGCCCGTTTTCTCCATCCTTTAACCCCCCCAGCATCGTTTTCCAAATTCTTCTTTCCGTGCCAACCCCCGCGGTTCGCACACAACCCAAAAATTCAACAATCTTGCCTGCGTCCGAAGCCGTCGACAATGTATTGGCTGTCTCCTGAATGTGCTTGTAATACAGGTGTCATAGTACAAATTGATCAAACTTTACTGTAGCCGAAGGTATAAAAAATCGTGCTTTACACGTGATCCCAGCGTCCAGAGGCTTTAATTTCCACACGTATACCGATCGTCGGCGTGAATTGCGAACAATAGTACGGTTTGATTTCCGAAGCGGTTCTGAGCAATTCCGAGGAAGAATGGGTTTTCATACGGCGTTCGATGCGGGCAATATATTATAAGTACTCGTGATGTTTCAATAGCAAAATCGTCGAGTTTCTATATACCTCTCTTTCTCCTACCGCGAGTTCGGTCGAACGGTATTTGTTTTTTTTTCAGCACGCAAGAAACTTTAACTATGGATCCAGCGGGAGAGGGCTTTACGAGCTTATTGTCGTTCGTACTTGCAAACTTTGCCGGGGCATGAATCTTTGAAAGCACTCTCGTAACGTTATCGACTAAAGTACGCGCGCCGTTGTAGAGAGTATCGAATAATTTTTAAGCTCGCGTCGAAACGATGATCCCGCGTGAGAAACTGGCCGCGGAATCGGCGCAAGATTGCGCGGACGCGGATTCCGAATAGACGTCGCAATCCGTTCATGGATTTGATTTCGGGCGTGACATTCCGATAGGCCGAATCGCCGTCTGTGGCGACATTTAAATGTTCAATAAAGTCGGCCGTCGCTCGCTAATATACCGGCAAAAACGCGTCGCCATTGCGTAACCGTGCCGAAGCTCGCGCTTAACGCTTCGTTGACGTCTGTTGCCATCCGCGAGCACGTGTCGTTGAAAGCTGACGATTGACTTTCCGAACGCTTGCCGCGCGAAAGTACAGTTCGAGCTGCAGGAAAGGAATTATTGAGATTGAACGCCTCAGCTATTGACATTCGACAGCGTCATTGCAACTCAATGGAGTGCCATTAATCGAAATGCTATTTTTCTCGCCGCCTCGATATTTCGTTTCGCACGGCGCGCGGCGGCCGTGTATAGTCGTAGTCGTCGAACCTTTTCCACCGACCTTCGTTCCGTCAGCTCGACAGATATCGCCGGTAACTGTCGCTTGTCTCGAACGGCCCCGGTCTTCCAAGAAAAATACTCACATCCGCCGACGCTCGAAGGGTGCAACTTTTTCGAGCATACCTCACTCCCACCAGCGCCGACTCGGAAAATTGATTTCGCGCCGTACGTCGTCCCGAGCATTTTCGTAGGGAATTTCGAGCGCCAATAAACCTCCGCGCATAAATTCGCGCGTCAAGCTGCTTCGCAGCGCGACGATAGGCCGTTTACGCAGCTGCTAATTTCTCCGTAAACAGGGCAAATCTCGTTGCTTGTCGGTACGGTTTCCAGCTAGCCTGCATGTAAACGCGTCAACAGCCAGTTCCGAGAGAGCGCCAATTTCGGGGCGTGTTATTAAGGTCGCCGCGAGATACGCGCGTCAGCGCGCGAGCGTTGTTTAAAGCGGAAAGTAAACAAATTAGAAGCCCCGTTGAACGGGGTAGTCTGGCAGATGTCACGAAGTTCGGACCGTCTACGACCGCTCATCCCGGCGTCAATTACTCGGCAGCGCGGGTCGGTACGTTTAGTGCACGGCTCCCACACTTCGTCGCCGTCAATTTCGTCCTGCCGTAAATGAACCGCGACGTCGCGTCGGCCTTCTCTCGCTACAAAACCTCCGACTCCGCTTTTACCGTATTAACCGAGACGCTCGCGAGACGCTTGTCTCGAGGACGAAATTAGGAGGGAAGCGTAATTGGTTCGCCCACGTTACGACGACTCCCGGCAGAATTGCCTTCCTGCGGGACGCACCGCAAAAGAACGGGCGGCGAGACTGGCGGTGTGTCAAATTCGAAGGCGTACCGAGTCAGATCCGGCCGGGGCCGTCGGCGACACATTGTAGCTACGGGTTCATCGGAGAATGAAATTTTCAGGGAGTGCACTGGATCGGGTCGGAAACTTGAAGAGACTTCTCGCGACAAAAACGAAAATTGGAGAGTGCGGAGGCGGGAAAGGGAGCGTAGACGGAGGATATGACGATCAGGGCCGGTGGAAGGCGGATACAGAGTACAGAGCGAACTAGTCGGGGTAAGTTTTAGGGTAAGGGTAAGTCAGCGCGAAGCAGAGGGCGGTGTGCCGTACACAAGCTCGCGATCCGTTATCGCAAAATCCCTTTGCGAATATTGATCGCGAATGTGTATTATCGAGTTCTCGAAACGTGAGCCCGTCGACGTGGGCGACACACGACAAGGGACGGCGGAGGATAGGAACATACAGACGTCGTAACGGAGTTGGATCGGCGGAGTTTCTAATACGCTAACGCACCGAACGGCGTAGTTGCTAGTTTGAGCGATCCAGCCGGCGCGGCCGCGGCGGATTCAATCATTAGGCGACATCCACAACGTCGATGAAGCAGACGCGGGGACGGCGTGCGGAGCATAGACGGATACAAATTGGCCTGTTCCACATTGGGAATTGAAACCCCGCCGGCATAACGAAGCCAATTTTGACAGAGGCGGAGAGAGGTGAGCGTAACAACGGATACAGGTGTGCGGTTGCATGTGGCAAAAGGAAATGGACGGAGAGGAACACGGGTGCGACGTACGCTCGCCTCACCGTGCATCAGGAAAGGGGCGCAATTTTTTTCATTATATCCTTGTGTGTCGGTTCGGCGACAGAGGGATTAACATTAGCTTCGAATGCAGAATGCATTTATAAAGCGCAGCGGAAAAAATGTATGCGTTAGCCGAGCAGCATTTGCGTTCCTTCGACGTGGCACTACCCGCAGGTTCTTTCTTAAGCCGAATCCATTTAGTCGCGTGCCGGCAGGAGGGATTCTGTTTGTCGCGCAAACAATAGCACGGTTCGAGTCGAAGGGTACCGAAATGTGTTTTTCCGCTGGAATCGAGAGCGAATCCCCGGGCCATTTCGAAACTTTACGTAACTCTTTGTGCGAGCATCACGAGCGAAAACCGGGTTACACCCTCCTAGGTCCCGGCAGAGCCGCCCCCGAGCTAGCAACCCCCGTGCTGCCCACCCCCCTCCCATCCTCCTATCCCGATCGGGCACAGTGTAAAGCACCGTGTGGACGATAATAATTTGGCGCCGTACCAAAGTTCGGGGATTCTGTTAGCCGGGCCGTTCTGTCATCGAGGAAAAAATACGATCGCCAAACATACGAGAAATCCAGCCCGAGCCGCCGCGCGCCGCGCCGCTATTCACCGTACTTCCTCCTGCACCCTCTCTGCTTCTCTCTGTTTTTCCTCTGCCGAACCTCGCTCGCGAACTATCGTTCGAAGACTTGATTTTTACTCCGACGCAAAACGGCAGAAAGCCCTTCCCACTTTTCGCCCGAACAAATATAGCGTTCAGGCTCGCCCGATCGACCACTGATCCAATGAATTTTCCGCCCCTCCAGCAGAGTCCGCCGGTATCACTGGCAATTTTCTGACGTCACGCGCGACAACGAGGAGGATTCGTCTCGGCGCACATTTTTAATAGATCCATTAGACTTGGTCGAGCGTGAAGATGCCGCCGGTAAAATCTGCGCGCGAACCGGTCCGATCGCGGCAATTTAATTCACCCCTCGTATATACACCCACGCGCGATAGACTGGCGCTAGAGAGAAGGGGGGGGGGGGGGCACAGGAGACGCGGCGATGGTTTCGAGGCAAGGAGGACACGAGAAAATCCGCGTAATCCTCGTAAGGGCTGAAATAGATTACGTACCTACTCCCAAAGGGACCGAGGAGAACATTGGTTTACGGAAACGGGTTTCCGTTATCGGCATAACGGTCGAGGGTTTGGGCTTCGAGGTTATCTTTCCTAAGCTTACCGAAAACCCCCTTTTCCAGCCCTTTACCACCCCCGTCCCAATCCTCGCCACCTATACGATCTCGTCTCGTGTAGAGCGCGTCGTATCTCATATACGGACGACGCGAAAGGTCGGCCGTGGGCGACAATGAGGGTGGTGGTCAGGTCACTTTGCAAATATTCCAAATCTCTGCATATCGCGCGGCCGGGATCGTCGATATCATTTCGACACCACCCCAAAACGGTGGTATGACGGCGCGAGATAGAGGGAATTCCGTAATTCGGAAAAATAGTTTGCCACCGGCCTGCGCCGCGGCAGAGGCAATTGGAGTAGAGATAAACGGGGAAATTAAAATTCCCCGCGTTCCTTGCCTCACGCCTGCCTCTGTGCGGCGGAATTAGTTATTTTGTACACTCGACGATTTACGGTGCTTTAGGCATCGGGCGAAATCGCGGATATTAATGTCTTCCCGAAGGGGATGCCGGTCGAGGGGTACGAAAGGAATCTGCGAAATGTCGGAATAAATAGGGCGGGAAATTCGCGCATGGAAGTTAATGAAAATAATCGGCGGAGCAATAAATGTTTTTGCCCGTGCTCGTCGTAGGTTTCGTAGACGATTTCGCGGCGGTCCGCGGTTTGTGTCGCAGTTGAAGCGACCGATTCCACTTAGACACATGCGTTTCCGTTTCGCGTGCGCTCCATTTAACATAGTTTGACGTACGCAGTAGAGCCGCGGTTGTGACCATTGAGTAATTAATTAACCCTGCAGCACTCTCGACCGAACGTATGAGATGCCGACGGTCTATAAATGCGTACAACTAATTACGCGCCATAACTATTACATTCCCTTTGTGGTGGGAATTTCAAAGCCAGCATTCACGTCCCCCCCACCGCCGTTCGGCATATCAAGTTCCCAAACGGATCAAAGGAATATTCATGCAGGATAAACCGTTCGTAATCGGACATCCATTATCGATTCACAAACTCAATTAAGGATTCGGCGATAAAGCGATCCAAATCGCGTTCCGCTCTACCCCTGCACAATTTGTCCCGGAAGTTGTTTCTTCGCGCAGCGCGCTTCCCGGAACGACCGTTTTCGCTTCCATTCCGTAATGGTTGACAAAGGAGCCGATTCATCATCCCTCAGACAGATGTCACCCTTTGGAATCCCATTCGCGCAAGTTCCACGTGCGTACGCATTGAATGTCTCTTTGGCTCGGACGAGTTTTGCTTGTGTTCGACGCACAAACGGCGGCGAACATTAGGGAGGACGATATTATACGCAGATAGAGCCCCGCCGAGGCTTAAACTGCCTTGTGTCCTGGGATTTAAACATCGTTCCGATTTCACTCTTCCGTTCCGGGGATTTCGGCATCGATCGTCCCCGGATGCTCTTTTCCTCTTTTTCCGTGGCGAAATTTGTTTTCCGGAAAAGTTGCGGCTCAATTTCAGCCGTCGAAACACACCCATCTGCTTTCCCCGGGTCACAATCGGCCGCGGCGGCATTTCGCGGTTGGACGCCACTCCTCCGGCTCCGACTCCGGCTCCAGTCCTCGTACCCTCGTTTGATTTAAAGTCTTGAGTAATATCGGACGGTCGGCCAAGGTGAAATTGGACTCTGCAGGTATGCCGGAGCGGATTCCAACGAGCCATCACGGCATGACGGCACGCCCGCAATGTCTAATCAGTGCCAACTCAATTTCCCGGCGCGTCTATTGTCATCCGATTCCAGGCGCGTCTCGACTCGAGCAACCGGAGCTGTACGTATACGTGGGCGAATTTGAGGGCGAAGATGCGCGTTTACGTCGTTTAGCCCCGTCCTCCCGTCGCCGTCTCCTCGCCACCCACCACCCCCCAACTCTCTATTATCGCTCGGAAAACGGCGCGAACCGATGTGTTCGCCAGATCCTGGCCATTTCGCCATTTTGCCAGCCGTTACGCGGAACGGAACCAATGAATCTCGTTTGCTCCCCCCAGCGGCGGCGAGATCTCGGTCTCGAAGAGCATCCCAGAAGCGCCGAACGAAAGAACCTAATATCTCCCGGGAGCCTATCTCGCGGCAAGAGCAACTCCGTCGGATTAAGCACGGCCGCTGGTTATTTACGATTTCAAGCGAATTTGTGCGGTTAAGGGTCACGCCGCGGTACATTTGGTAGCCGTGTCGAGGAGAGACGCAAGAGAAATGGAGATCGACCGGATTTCGTTCTCACTGTCCGCCTCCTCCCTTTGACCCTCGACTTGACCTTTGCTTGTAGAAAATTACAGCGTCGCGGGAGAGCTCATAAATCACTCCGACTTGGGAATATAAGGCAGATAGGACGCGGGACTGCGAGGGCACTTAATAAAAAGACAGTGATATACAATGAGCGTGCGCGATGACGCATCGGCGCGCAGGCGACGGCACGCGACAAAGAGAACGGTAGTGACATGATCCGCGCATTTGTCGATAATACCTTCTACTCCGACCCCCGATAAAACGCTCCCCCGGCCGTGTTTGCTGATCGAATCATAACGTCGAATTCCGCGCAAGATCTCGCCACGGCTGTCGCTCTCACGTCTTCCACTGATTGTATTAAGTGACGGTAAACACTTTGGCCGCTTTTACGAGGATAAAATGAGTAGGATAAAAATTCGGTGCGTCGAATGGCGATTCTCCTTATCTCGCAATCCACGCTGGATGGACTATCGATCGGTCGACTATTATACGGCGGTGGCGGTAGCCTGGCCGCCCTGGCGAAGCGTGCAGCCGCGGCTGACGCCGATGTATGCGCACACGGCATAGGGCACGGTAATAACAGTGGCATCGCCAAGTGAGATATAAAGGCGGTACGCTCGAACGCCGTTCGTGGAACATACGGTGGACGTGCCAGTGTAGTTTCTCCTTCTGCTCTCTCGCTCTCCCCTTATCGAGTCGAATACACATACATATATGGCCGATGCATCCTCGATAGCACCGGCGGGTAACCGACTGGGGATGGGTGATCGATGCCACTTCGTGGCGTCAATATCCTTTCTCCTCGAGGAAATTTTATTTAGAATCTTTCAAGCATGCACGATCGGCTTTGCTCGAGAGTTAACAAATTCCTCCAAGCTGCCCCTCGACTACCTTCGTTGGCAGATACTTTTGCAAGAAAATTTATCGGAGCGCGAGAGAGCGCCCTGCCTCTTCGTCTCGTTGCCGCTCTTCCGGTATAAAAGCGGGCTAAAAAGTTTCCTGAGAATCGAGCCAGGATTCGTGCCTTGCTCAAAGCAAGGTAACTCATAAAAAATCCGCCAGGCGTGTATACGAATTTCAATATACTTTTACGGCCGGTATTGCGTTCTATGGAAAAAGCATGGCTTAAAGAGAACGGGGGCCCGGATCTAGCCATTCTTCTTACTCGTCTCCTCTCAAGATAGCTCGAAGATATACTATAATACCGGAACATGGGGAAGATTGAAACGATATAGAAAAATCGCGTGGCTGGCCGTTCCGCCGCGAATGAGACGCGGTGAATCCACTTCAACAATGAAATACTCGGGCAGAGAGGAGAGCTCGTTCGGGACCGAACTAAAAATATCGATTCTCCGCGAGGCGAGAGCGAGATGCGTGTAATTCTCGAACCTCCAAACTCGCGGCCACGTCGAACATAGAAAATTGATGTCGAAATCGTTAATTATCGCGGCACTTAACCTCACATTAACTTGAATAATTTGACGCGGCTGCTGAGTTTCATAATTCAGGACGGAGATACCGTGAGCTTACCGCAGATTTGAACGCTCTCTTAAGGACTCACAGGGAGAGAGGGGGATGGCATCTTCCGTTTCTAGCCGCAAATCAGATTATAAGAGGATTAAATCCACTCCCAGCCAGCCACCTTCGCTTCGGCCGTTCTGCCGGCACGTTTCTTCGGAGATGAAGAAACGGCCAATCTAAAAACAAAGCGTTGAATTAAAAGACTTGGCGAGACAAGGCAGTCGACCGGTACGTGTTCCCACACTTCTGCGACACGAGAGTTAAGCCCTGAAGTAGATAAGCGTTTGATGAGCGATCGATATGCCTTCCGATATCGGGCAAACATTCAAGAATTTATTCAGCGCGTTCAGTTCACTGGGAGGATTGATCGGTATGTTTTATATGGTTCGTGTATGGCACATACCTTATGGTTCAATGGGTTAATAATAAAGTTTAGTATCCTTTCGTCGGCGGGGTCAGAATTTTATTCATGCAGAAGAGCGATAACGTTTCTGAGGATGGACCGAAAGAACGATAAGAGCATCAGGAGAGCGCTCTTACATTCTTGTCAAGGTACGCTCTCTCTGCCGTGAAAAATATCCCTCCCGCGATATCCGCGATGATACAGACGCATCGTGAATACGTCAGGAAATGTCAAGCGACGCGCGTTGACGGTAAATTTTCAGGTCATAGCATATGTCTAAGACCTCCCCCGCCATTTTCCTGAATTTTCAGGTCACAGAGTACACGTCCGAGAGTTCCGCGGCGCTTTCGAGAATTCCCAGATAATAAAAGTCAAAGGAGCCGAGGCGAAGTGGAAAATACGTTTAGGGACGTTCGAGGGCGGACGTAGGACAAATGCGAATCGAGTGTAAAATAGCGCGAGTTAAGCCAGGAAGCACGAAATTACGCAAAATTACCCAATATTACCGAGGAACACGCCAAGGCGAGCGCGTCGGCCCGGCCGCTCGCTTTGGGGGCCACGTCCCTATATACGAGTATATACGCCGTTGCACCTGGCAGGTGTGCCTAACATCGAAGTGTTTTCCTGCATGGTCGGAAGCATGCGGCCTTAAATCAGCTCGATTATCGCGTATAGGATATTGTACCTGGCACGAGGGCTCTGGCCTAGCGGTATGTACGTCCAGCCATTAGGGAACCAGGAAGTCGGCCATTACGCTATCGCGCCAAGGAGAAGGACGGGAGAAAGAAAATGAGAAAGACCCTTCTCCGCCGCTCCTCCTTCTACCATTGCCAGCAGCTCGCCAAACTGTCTTCCAACAGTTTACAGCTCCAAATCGGCCAGACGGCTTCGTCTGACAAATGTGTTCCTCCCCGCTGTACGCGAGGTTCCCGTAATCGTGCGGGGGCGAGACGCGATAATCGAAGGAGAAAAATGACTCGTACGTTCGCTCCATTGATCGCGATTGTTTTCTTTTCCTCGACGAAAATCGAGGACCTATCGACGAGCTCCGCCGGTTGTTCCCATGGCGACGCTCCGCGTCCAGGCGCGGCAGATAATTATTTCGCTGCGAAGGGGCGCGAATAAGCCGAAAGGGGGGGAGTGCGATTAATGTGACGCGAGGATATATACGTCCTCGTGTCGCTCGTTCGGCTGGCAAAACTCGATTGACCCTGTCCCCTCAACCCCGTATTTGTCTAGCGACGTGGCAGAGATTTCGGGATGATGAGGAAAAGAATCCCTTCCGGTAACGTCGACGCCACTTACAATTAGAAGCGATCTAAACAGTAATATGCCACGTGACTTTTTCACACTTACTCCCGTCGAGTTTCTACAGGCATCCCAGCAACGAACGATTTTTCAGGAAGCTTTTAGTCGAATGCGTCAAGGCGAGGAATGAAATATCGAATTTTATACGTACGTACGTACGTCCGCGCTAACAAATACGTGTATAATGATGGCAAGTGCGGGCGCGCGCGCGCGCGCGCTCACATGGCCCCCGGAATGCACCGCTTGTTACGTCCCGCTTTTTCTTTTTCAATTTTCATTTGTCTTAATAAACGACCAGTCGCATCGGTGCGTTCTGGCTGCCATCGCGGTGGAACGACGAACGAACGCCCATGGGAAATATAGAAAGGACGCGTCACGTCAGCGGATTAAAACGAACTCTGCGGTGCCGGTAGTAACGTGCCCAGGAATCTAATCTCTTTGACCACGCTTGCTCTCGTGACTTTCGGCTGTATTTCGATTCAGCACGCGGGCAGGCACTGTCACCCGCGTGTCACCGCTTCTTTTGTCCGTTTACCTTTGTAGGAAAACAAAGTGGAGACGCAAACAATGAGTCGGCTGTCAGATAAGTCTGACGCAATCATTACCGGCAGCAACTTATTTCGGCTAAGTCGTTTTCCGCTTCCTCCGTGGAGAAGAAAGCGAGCCGACATCCGTTGAGGCGTATTACGCTCGCGTTCGTGTTCGTGTTCGCGTCGCCGAGACGTCAAGGAAAGTTGGCGGAATTCTAATGCGCAACGCAACCTGGAAGCAAAATCCTTCGAACAATACTAATTAGCTGCAACGACGCCCCGTTTCCAAACCCATGGATTAGCTAGCTGCGAAAGTTTAAACGAGCCCTTTGTCCGATGCGTAATTTATTTCCTGCTGCGGCTTACCCCGCCCCTCTAACCCTATTGCTCAGCCCTACACCGCTCAACCGCCTACCCTTGAACCGCGCGCGCGCCGCCTGGAACGAAAGTTTCGCGAGCGTCGCGCGCGCGATCGCATTATCGCCGGCAAAACGCATCCGACGCGGCGGCGGTTAAATTTTCATCCGCACACCTCGCGCCGTGTCCGAACTGGAGAGGCGTGCGGATGGAAAATGGACGGGCGACGTAATTGAGACCTCCCGAGGCAGCGGCAGCTGCTGAAAAAGGGAGACCCCGAGACGAGGAGAAACGTAAAAGCAGAGAAGAAAGTTGCGCTCCCCGCGAAAAGGACTTTATCGTGTTATGCCATCTTCCGCGTCTAGCCATTCTTTCCTCCCGTAATGTGTACCGACTTCAGGCAGAAACCGTATCGACGCCGCGCCGGGACGCGAAAAGAAGAATTATTGATACGTAAACTTTCCTTCTCCGCTTTTACATCGAGTTAACGAGGCCTCGTCTCTACAGTTTTTCTCATGCGTGGAAGCAGCCTTTGCCGGCTCTACCTGCACGCGACTAATTGCCGGCTTCGTGTACATTTTTTAGGACGCCCCGCGGGGGTAGTAGGGCAGGAGAGGAGTGGGGTGGGGTGGATGACGGTTTAGCCCCGGCGAGGAGCTTTTGTTACTCAACGGGACGGGACGGGACGGGACGGGACGGGACGGGGGACGGAACGACGGTTTTCGAAAAACATGAAATTTCGCATCTTTATGGGACGGGGCTGTTTTACGAGCGCCCGTGTTCCTCGGGCCCGCGACACCACGCTTGGGGGACAAAACGAACGAGAACGCTCTCGTTTGGACGACGATACAAAGGAGTGTCGGGCGAACAAAAGGGGGACCATCCGGAACTGAAGCAGGGAGGATCGGAGGGGCCTCTTCGTTTCACACCCGTCAGCGGGGGCGTAAAACTTTAGTGCTCAGAAGGAGATTGTGGATGCGAACATTGTCGGTGCGCCCTTACCCGAAGACGAGAAGTGTGACGGAGATATGAAGCCATGTGAATTAAGATCTCTCTCGCGTTTTGTTTATGCGCCGGGAAATGGCTCCGCTCGACGGATCGCTCAGCAAGAGTTTGTGCATGAACTGTTGCGTTAACCTCCGCGTTAACGCCATCCGCCAAGGACGATGTAGCTATTCATTATGCATCTGCTATTCCGCGGCGTCTAGATTCTAGCCGAAGATTTGTATGACGTAGTGACGCGGCACGGTTTCTGAGCGTGCTCACGAGAGATCAACTCTCGAAAGCTCCTAGAAAGTACGTTTTTTTTTTCCGGTAATGAAGCAAACTTTGAATCGCAAAGAAAGCCCTTCTCCGTCTTCTCACGGCATCTTAAGACGACCTTGTTTGTGTCGATCCCGATCGTCTTGTGCTGTAGTACTTGACTTACATCGTTTTCGAACGATGAAATGACGGGCTGACGCACATGTATATTCTAACACATAGGTGGAAATCCCGGCGGTTGGTGCACTCGTGCATAACGGGTGGCGCTTTTGTTGGCCCTGCTCTGTACTGACGTCTAGTGGCCTGGCGTGTATGGCAGATGCTGTGTCGCGACGTCGTTACGAAATGTCCACGCTGATTAATCGCGAACGACGAGGGCTCTTCGCGTCCGTTACTGTCGCCTGCAATCCACGTCCGTGTACGCACGTGCGTGAAGGGTGCCCCGTTATAATGTCGCAGGCGAGTACGAACAGCAGGTATGCATTTAACGCGGCGTTAGACGGACAAGAACCTCCGTTCAAGTCTTCCTAGGTACGAAAGCGGCAAATATACGCCCGCTGATAACCGTTGACGATAAAGTGACGCAGTGAATGAACAAAGTAGTGCGTCCAACCGTTACACCGACCTATCTCGAGAGGGAACAAGGTGCGCTATCGCAGCCGAACAAGCAACTGTCGTGTTCTCATATTTTTCTCATTAAGGTGTTACGGCGATCAAGGCCCGTGTCGGTCGGATGGAAGCGTCAACACGGCGCTTGTATCTTTCAGTAACCGGAGAGTGCTCGTGAGAGCGTTAATAACGACAACGACGCATGAGGCGGCGTCTAACGCCGTCTTTCGTCGAACTAGTTATTTGCCTTATCGCTTGACAGCAAAGTTGACGCACACCTACCGTACATAGACACGCGCCTATGCTTATGTGTGTGTGCAGTCGATGCAGCGAGGAAGCGTGGGCGTAGAGACGAGCCGGAGTACACTTGCTCCGTTTACTCTCTCGAGACCGTCGAGACACCTCGTTAGCGGAGGTGCGGGAGGGCTGCCGAGGATGGCCGAGAGTGGGACGTAGATACGGGATGTAAAACGCCACGTAAACAGAGCCCAATCAAAGGTTATGGGCCATTAGGCGCGGGAGAAAATTGCGCTGCGTATGCAGGCCCACGCGCCAACACGCCTCACTCGCTGCTCCTAATCGCGAGAGCGCGAGCCTCCGCCGAACCGTGTAATCTTTTCGCGTCATTGGTTGCTAAACGCGTATAAATCACCGCGGGCAAAGCGCGCACGTCGACAGCATTACCGTAAGTTACCTGAAAATTACACGGATCGTTTCCGCGCTGCTGTATCGGCCGTTTGCGGAAAAAACGCCCTGCCGACCGAGCAGGGGGCGACGACGACCGTCGGCATCATGAAAAATCCTCGGAGAGAGAGAGAGCCAGGGGGGAAGAGAAACAGTCAGCTAGTCGTTCTTTCGCTGAACGGGCATTTCTGCATGAGGGGACCGAACGTTGCTTTTCACCGTGAGCGCAAGTAGATCGTCAGCGCAATCAAACGTGGCGCGGTTCCGAGGCGAGCTTTTGACAGGACGGCGTCCACAGAAATACGTGTCCGCTCGGCCTGGTCGCGTGTAAATATGAGATAATCCTAGTAATGACCGCCACAGCGGGTATCAGCAAAACTGCACCGGTCACGCGCCCCCCCGTCGAAATGTCTTGCCAACTTCCTTCAGACTCTCTCTGTCGGCGCGAGCGCTCGAAAGACCCAAAAGAGACACATTGTTCGGGAAACTACGGGGAGACGTTCTCCGAACTACCCATTATCCTTAAATCAAGATTACAGATAATGACTTGTTTAGAGGGTGATAGTTCTTACGGACCTCCTTCCCGGAGACGCCTCGCAATCTCGAAAATCGTCCCTCATCTCGACTCTCATCCTGTATCCCACTCATCATCGCGCCTGTTATCTCAAGCGAACGAGATTGGTGGCCGGTGATAATGAAGTTTCATAAATAAAAATTACAGAGAGCGGGCGGGAAAGAAAAGGACAGCACCGAAGTGGCGCGGGCGAAAAAATGATCCGTCCGCCTCTCCGTGCCGTGCCGTGCCGTGCCGTGCCGTGCCGCGTCGGGGAAACTTTATCACTTTAGCTGCTTCCTCTCGCTCCATCTTGCCCGCACTCCCGGCCGCGGTCCCCACCGAACGTTCATTCTCGCTTTTCCCTCATTTCGCTACTTCTCTTAGACCTATTCAACCGTCATGGTCCCGCCAGCAAACTGGCCCGCTTCCATCCCACGGAGGGAAGATTCTCTGCTTGCACACTCTCCCACGCGGAACTTTGCACTCCAGCTCGCAACGTACGCGTGGCATCGGACAAGGGAGCTGCGGCAGAAATCGAGGGACGGTCGAAAGTTGGAAAGAGAGTTGAGCGGAATAGAGGGAGAGTGAGAGGGAGAGTAGCGACGGAGGGTAAGTTTTCTCGATGAATCGATAAGCCCCGCGGTCGAGGCATCGAGGCGTGCATCGCTGCTAGCGAAGATCGGGCCTCGATGATAATATATCGGAATTCGGGATGCATCGTGGGTAATTCAAGGCTGGAAGGGATGCAGCCGAAACGAACGGTCGAACGATCGCGGGAGCGAGCAATCGATGACCTTCCTGCGACGTAACGCGCCAATTTGAAGTCGAGGTCAGTGGACCTTTGATCGATTTCGATACATAGCCGATGCAGAGCCGCAGGGACGCGCAGGGCCATCCAAATGGTATTTGCGGGAGCCGGAGAGGAGAGGAGGGGAGGGAGAGCGGGGTCAGGCGCATAAAAAACGAGGATTTACTCGGGATATGTAATCAAAGCGCGCGGCGCTTGGCGAGATATCGCTTTTTGGAATTTAGTACGGCGTCATGCGCAAACTGAATTACGTAAGCGCGCGGCCGCGCGGGACGGTAAAAAACGAGTGGGCCACACGCGATCTGCGAGGAGTGGAACTAAAAAGCGTCACGACCGTAAAGGCACCAGGGCCACCTGACTATTTCGCCCATTACGCCGCGCCGCCATGCGTTGCGTTGCGTTGCGTTGCGTTGCGGGAGCGCGGAATCGACCGCGAGTGCTTTGATTGAGCTGCCTTTCACGCACTATTCCCCGATGTCCAATCAGGCGGACGAGCTGACAGGATCAAACTTTCCGCGACGGGATGTGTTGAAACGTTCGATATCTATACGGGCGGTGCGACAAAGTTGAAAAATGTGATCGTTAACTTTCTATTACCCTTAGCGGGCTCGAGCTTTTTTCCGAGTCCGCAGTAACGACAGGCGAAGAGTAAACTCTCGTGACCGGGGCCACCTATCTACGGATCTCTCAAACTTACGTATCGTAAAGCACATTGAGCGACAACAGAAAGATCGCGGCGTCTAATTAAGCGAGCAACGGCGTTGACGAGGCTTATCAATCAATATAAGAGCGAAACACGACACCTTCCACCTTCCTCTTCCGAGAAAGGGGTGCACGACATCATTCCACCCCTTATTCCTTCGACAGTTCCTCAGGCCAGCGGCCCCCCACTCCCCACTCCAGCAACTCCTTGCACTATATCACGGGTAGTCGCAAATTATAGTGCCTCGCGCTGCGTTTGATAGACGACCGCAATTCAGCTTAATAATGGCTACGGGAACGCCTTCCGAGTAGCTGGATTACTGTAACTTCTGGAAATAAGTAATGGGCTTTTATCTTCGCGTCCTGCGGAGATAACCCGCCGCTTTTTGCACAGCTTTAAGCCAGTTCCTAAGAAGCTGTGCGGGGGAGGAAGAGGCGTCGAAAAGCCAGTGACGTCTGATTCGACGACGGACAGAGAAGCACGCGACAGTCGCGCGAGTTTACCAAATTTTTACGTTCATCGTCGCACAATGTACACTCGATGCCACTTTCGCGCAATGAGGCCGTGCTGGAAATGAAAGAGAAGCATTTTCAATCGATACCACTCGAAGCGCACTCGAACTGAACAGCGAGAAGTGTTGTTCGCGCAACGCGAGTCGCGCTACAGTAAATAATTAAAATTGAATTCTGAGGCCGCGTGACGCGCCGTTATCAAGTGCCGTACGTAAGCGGCAGGCAGAAATAACCAAATCTCATTTGCGAGCGCGGCTGTGCGATCGTCCGTAACACGTATCGATCGCGCGCATGCCTATTAATGCGAAATCCCGCTTGAGGTTAGCGCAGTTCGATGCCATCGGGGGATGGGAGGGACGGTGGCATCATAATCGTAAACAATTCGTTCGACTACGACGCGTAAGTAGGTGAAACATAAACCGACCCGCCAATCGAATTTTCTTCAGCACGTATTATCCGGCACATCCGTATCTATCAAACTTTGCTCTGTATGGACGACCGCGGCCGACTAATACCTGACAAGCGTACGTTGCGTGCTCGTAATCGAAGGATCACGCCGCCATACCGATACCGTTACCGTTGCACGTGCTCCGACAAAAAATGTCAAAATCAGTCGTATATGCATCTGGCGGACGAGCCCAGACTCGCGTGACGCGCGTGGCAACTCTTCCGTGAAACTCGCGCTTTCACCCCAACAAATGTCTGCCTGTCATCACACTTGCTGCGCTGCAAGGAGAGGCGTTCGACTGCGGTGGGAAAGTGACACGAAGTTACCGCGAAATTAGGAACAGCGGAAAGTAGGAAGTTCAAACCGACCGCTGAGCTGCAGTGTGTACCTGTGTATCGAGAGATTTCGAGAGGGCGTAGGCGCGTAGGCACATACATAGGTATGCCATACCTCCCAAACACCCGATAATATACGAGCACGCATAGGTGGATAGGAAAACGTCGGTGCGGGGATCGGAGGGAGGATAGTTGGGGGGGCGAGAGATACAAAGAGAAGGACTGGGGAGGGGGAGAGAGAGAGAGAGAGAGTGTAGGAGAGGGGGTTAATACGCAAAGCGCGCACGCTTTGGTCGAGAGTGCGCCGTTTTGACAGCTGCCACTCCGCAGCTAATCGAGTTTCCATGTTAATGGGCCGCTTGACGGTAACGAATCAAAGCCGATTTTCAGCGTTAAACGCGCGCAATAATACGCGACGCGACGATCGTGTACACATCCTCCTCCGCGGATCCTTTTACACACCTTCGCTTTCTCTCTGCCGCCTCCGGCTTCTCGTTTCTATCTGCGGATCGGATCGGATCGGATAGGACGATCGTGTACGCGAACTCGATCGGCAGCAGATCAATCGCGACATGACACAATGGATATCGCGTGCGACCAGTACGCGCCGCCTTCCGCTAATGACGCAATCCGGTTAACGCTGAAGACGATCAAGCGTGCGGGGGAAATCTGACTACTGTTGGTGTCGCCGAATTAACGCGGGCACGTATCGATGATGCCGTCATCCGACCGTCACTCCATTTCACGCAGCGTCATGGTAAGGAATTGAAGTGCGATCCGTTAGACGATCCGATTATCGGAATCTGCAAATGAGAAGGGAAGAACTCGACGACGACGCGTATTCTCTGCCGCCAAATTACGATGCTGCGTCATCTATTTTCCCGGGAACGTGTTCCCCTCTCCGCTTTTGATCCTCGCTTCCTCGCCGAAGTTAGAATGTGTCGGACATTTAATGCATATCGAGTTTCGGCTGATTTCGTCCTAGTTTCAGTGCTCCGACGGGGCACGCTGTGTGCTAGAAAATTAGGGCTTTGTTACGTGTACCGTTGCATGTGTTCGCACTTCCGCGAAACAAGTTGCGCCGCAAGCGAGCGAGCGCGTCGCAATCTGTGCGGCAAACGTTGTTGTAACCTTTCTTGTAAACCGTCAAGCGATCGCGATTGCGAACATGTGTCCCTGTTTCTTCAAGTTATCGAGCCAAAGCTTCCGCCTCTCTCTCTCTTTCTCTTTCACGTCTGCTCTTTCGTGCGATGGAAAACAAATCTAGTTTAGCCCGCGACATGCGACGCGATCTTTCCTCCTGCGATTAATTAATCATCATTATCACCGTGCCGGCGTACTAAATTGCGCGTATAATTATAGCCGCCTGTGGAAAACAAGAGGAACGCCGATGGAGGTCTGAAAAAGTAAAAGTCTCGTCTGCGTAGTATCGATTCGCTCCACTCGGGGCTCCGGGGCAATCTTAAAATTCCCGCGAGCGCCACGCACGTTCAACAACATTCTCCGACACGCGAAGCCCTTTACAATTGGTAGTGCGGAGTGTACACGGTGCGCTAGCAATTCGTACAGCGAATCTGCAATGTAAAAACGTTCTCCCTCTGTTTCCATGCGCGGAACAACATCCGCGTAGCAAGAATCTGGCACGCAAGAAATTTGCCGCAAAACAGCTCTCCTCTCTCTCTCTCTCGTTCTTTCTATCTATCTATCTACCTCTCGCACTTACAATCTGTTGAAAACACGCGACGTGCCTAAACATAGCTCCTTCTTAATCAGATTTTATCGCCAGTTACCGTGGTTGACATTATTTTTAGTGTTGCTGGAGCGTGAACTAGCTATGACGAAGTTGTGACGCAGCCTCGATGACCTTCGCTGCAAGTAAATTCTACGCCTAACTCCTACTAAGCTGTACGACGCTGTTTGCGACATCTACTTCCATGCTGTGAGCTACCTACCGCATCTATAATATGATCAAGTTGTATACTAAGCTGATTAAACCGATGCGAGGTGACTTACAGCATCGGGTTTTCTGACTCGGTTGAAAACCGAATTAAAGACCGATAGTTAATAAGTCTCAGGGGACCGGGTTAATCACGCGTAATGGCTGATATTACACGTTCGTAAACGTGAATTATAATAATTTCACGATTTAATATTTCAGCGATAATCGAAATGCGGCTGGCTTCACATTTGCTCCCGTAAACAGAAACGATGACCTACTCTCCGGGGATTCGATCCAAATCTTCGTCTCCCACGCGGCGTCGCTATCGCTATCTTACTTATATTTAAACGTCCTCGAAAGGCAAAATGTCACTTGTCGAGCGAGGTGTAAATTGGTAACCGGCGCTGGCTGACGGAAAAAAGAGAATTAATTAAGGTTAGACGATAATGAAACATCGTGGCTATTACCGAGGAGCAATCCTACGTGACCTCTGACCATACACGTGCACAGCCACGCACACGTCGACGTAGGTGCGCGCGAGCATACGCCACCGGGTCGAGACTCGCAATACACACGATGCTCAGGTACACTCGAGTCCAGGAGTGTATCAATTCGATGCATTGACCAGATGCCACTTACAATACGTGCCTGCCGTTCGCGCCGATACGCGAGAGAGCGGCATCGGATGCACTTTGCTAGGGTTTCGAGGCCTCTCTCGATGCACTTCGGCTGCATAGTCAGCGCGAGATTGGCCGCGATAACGCGGCGAGGATCGCTAATCGGCGATGTTTATACAGCCGACTTCCATCCACTGCAAAATTTCGGAAAAACGCCAACGATTTTTCGGCCTCACCGAGATTATGTCTTTGCCAAAGTACGGGACGAGCCGACGCGGAATGAAATGTTTACTTTGCGCAAAGTTATTGCCGATGATCGTTCGGGTGGAGAATTACACGAATTGATGGGGGCGATGCTAAATATTTTACGTGCACGGCGCTACGTTCTATGGGCAATTCCTCGACGAGCTGTATCCACATCGACGGCGCAACGGCGGTTAAACTCAGCCGCGTACAGATGCACCCGATGCACTTCGGTGCGTAGATAGAGCGAGATTGCCGATCGCGGCTGACTGCTTCTTGCGGTGTTGTGCGCGAGTCCGGGAACGTACTTTAAACCAATCTCCACCTCTATTTGAAATGTCAATTTTCTGCACGGTGCAATATTATTGTTTTCTCGAGAGAGGACGCGGGCGGATCGACTAAAGCGACCGTGTCCGCGTTTGAAAAGCGCACAAACGGCGCCGCTCAAACCGCCATTAGTCTACTCGCTGCTGGCGCGCATAAATAGGCAGATGGTTCTATAAATAGATGGGGGTTCGATTGAATAAATACTCGCGTATCGTCTCGTTTCGACGAATCCGGATCGGCACGGATCGCGCGCACGCTTTCATGCATTCCCGCGCGCCATCCCGTGCTAATACCGAATTTCGATTTTCATTCGAAATTCCGCGCGACCGTGGTTGCTGTCCGGCGACCGATAATGACACCGCGCTTATGCGCATTCCTTGTATAATGAAGCTACATCGGCATTTCGGAGCTGAACAATTTTCATGTCGGCTGTCCGGTCTTGGACGGAACGAAAGCGTACGGCGCGTGTGCATTGTCGAGCGCGGCACAGCGCTGCACCTAGATTCGCGGAAACCACGCAATCGAAGAATGTAATTCCTCTGTGTTTGTCGTCGCGAACTGTTTTCATTCCTCCCCCGACGCGACGGCGGAATCTGTTTGCGCGCGTATCTGCATGCAGCGACCACGCTTCCTCCGCGAGATAACGTTTACTTTTACTCCACGGTTACATTCATACGGTCAACACGGTGCGCCAACGATTACATTTCGCAAGATTGTAAATAACCGCCGCGGGATGCTTTGCAGGCAACGCGTGACATGGCAATTGAGGACCGATCCATCGAACGGGCCACGTTTTCCAGAACCGTCGTTGACGCTTGGTCGAGGCCGGTGCGCAAACACGAAGATTTCGGGACGACATTCGAGCCGCTTCGCGCTTACGCGTATTCGTGCGGATAATGAACCAATATTGAATCAAATATCGACAGCGCGGCTATTTAGCTCCAGGAGAATACATAGGAGATAAAACACGTCGAAGCTGCTTTTAACCGTTCGCGTGAAATATGCGCGCAATGTGCATTTATACACACCACTGGCCGTGGGCGTCGGGCGGGGCAAAAATAATAATATAAACTTAACGGCGAGACCAGTGTAACCTTTCATTAGTACAACGATAATCATTGCAGGCGGCGGTGCGATAGCCGCGATCGCTAATAATGGGTGAGAAAATTCGAATGGCTCTTTAGTGACTTGTGAAAGAGGGTAATAAAAGTCGGCGGAGTATCATTCACAGTGGTCCTCTAACGGTCGATGCCACTTCTTCTCAGAGGTGTCTATATCCGCATACCTCCAGCCTGACACTTTTTTTCCGCACCTTTCCTTTTAAGCACTTCGTGTGATGAGCATTATGACAACATCGTTCACGATAACAGCGTTTGCACGTTCCTCCACGCGTATTCGTATAATCACTGCCGATGGCGCGGCAACATTTTACATAAAAGCGACCGTGCGATAGTTTTTATTTAATATCGGTTGGACAGACTGAAATTTAAAACCGCGCCCTCGCATTCCGGCGACAGCGTGGTAACTAAACTTCACTCGCGGCCGGTATGAAAATAATAGTCAGCGACGTCAAAACTGACCGGCGGCGTTGCGACATCAACTATTGGAATTTATTAATTTCATTTATTTGGATATTGGTGAACGAGTAGAATAAAATGGTATGAAAATCGAATTGTGTCTCGAGCCGGGTCTAGGCATGTGAACTTTGAAAAGGGACCTATTTGAAGCTTCGACCAATCGCGTCGATGTCGTCGTGCGCTTTTTCACCGCGACAATAACGTGAGAAGAACGAGATTTAGACGCGGCGAGAGACAAAGCGAGCAGCGGAACGAACGAAATTGCGAAGGGAAGAAAAGAAGTGGTGAGCGAATCGAGGAAATTTGCCTAATACGCGGAAAGACGGGAAAGCAGTTCCGGTAGCGGATGGTGAAGGTGGCCAGGAACGCGGGGGCAAACTCGGACATGGGCGGGTGAAAAAGAGAGAATCGGAGATAGAGGAGGCCTCTCTCATTGAAGGAAAAGCGAGGAGGAGCGAGGAAAAGCCGTGGCGAGCACTCCCGCCCCCGCCTTGCCGCCGAGCTCGACCGACCCCTTCAACCCGTCCGAGATTTGCAATGCTAACCAGGGACTGCATTAAACGGGAATTAATTTCTTGCTAACCGTCTGGAGTAGCTACGCCCCCGGAGTAACCTCGCAATCTCACCCCACCCCTCGGAACAGGCGCTGTCCGCCACCCCTTCGTGCTGTCCCGGAATTACTACGGATAATCCTGTCGCGTTTACTGCACTCCCCGCGGGGTGACCATCGAGAAAGATGGAGAACGGATTCGTGGACTTCCTGCCGTCTGTTACTCTTTCGCGCCACCACCGAAGGCAGCCCAAGACACGTTCGCGCGGCTCGTGTTTGCTCGCCCGAGGCCGAGAGAGAAACTCGTAAATTCTCCTTCGCCATCTCTCCCGTATATTTCCTTTCCCAGAGACACTGTTCGGGGGAGGAAAAAAAAAATCGTAAAAGGAAGCGCGCCGGTGCGGCCCGCTAAAAGATGCGCGACACAGCGCGCGAGATTCTCGCCGAGATTTTCCGTGCGAACTTCGGGAGGGACACGGTAAAATATTGCGCGCGGATTTATTCATACTCGTTATGTGACGAAGCTCACCGATTCTGTAAAGCGCACATTGGCTTCATCCTGCTGATGGTGGTGGTGGTGGTGTACTTGTGCTAGCATCGGTGGTGGTAGTGCTTGTGGCAGATGAAAGAGTGAGTTACGTGACGAACCGCGTAACATCGATATTTTATCCGCTTGAATTTTTAACGTTGATTTTACACGTTCGGCCTTTATTCTCCTTGTCGTCTATAAATACACGGGTGCTCACCGGGCGATAAATTACACGGGACGGCCGAGTGTGTTTAGGGATAACGGATCGACGAGTGACAGACGAACGAATCGGTGGCTTAATTAATGGAACGACCGTGACGCGCCGACGCTGTAATCGTTCCATAAAGAATACGGCGCGTGCTCTTTTTTTCACCCTAGTTCCAGTAGCTGTGCTGAGTTTTATTAAATACAATATTGCCGGTGAGCCCAGTCGCGGTTACTCCGGGAGGTAAATATGTGCCCGGCCCCTGTAAGCTTGCTGCGTGCTGGTGTTTTTTTATATTGTTCCGGAGAGCAGAGTTCGAGCCCCAGGATATGGACGCGGACAATGAACTTATATTTTGTGTCAATAATCAAATGTATTGGTCCGAGTTTTATACACGGGGTCGGATACATATACACTCACGGCGGATATTTGTTGACGCAGCGACTCCCGCGAAATTCATCTAAGCGAAAATTAATCCCATGAGAGGTGGTTGGTATTATAAATGCTGACGAGCCTAGAAGTATGCGACTAATCATTATACCCATCATTACTCCGGTCATGATTTCGACCCTACTCCTTCAGTGCCCGTGCATGTACAATATGGTCGATACGTACCTTCTTTCCATATAATAACGGGGTTGCATGAAGTTACGCTGACATTCTCGATTTTATGTAACAATAAATTTTGTTCCCGTGTGCCGTCCGGCCAGTCCCACGAAAGCGTAGCGCGCTGTTCGGTAAACAATCTACCGCGGCTGCATCGCGGAATTAAAGTAAAAGTAATGCGATATTTGTTAACACACTGCGCCCGCTAATGGACCCAGCTAATGTTAATGAAAACATTTTCCCCGCAGACAAATTGGAATCGATGCTTCCGAACGACCGACCGACCGAGTATTGTGAAAGGCGAGGCTCGTTGATCGTATCTATTTACGCGGCGCATTTGTGAAATTTATGGCTCGTTGATTGTATTACAAGATCTCATAATAATGGTCAATGAGGCCGCTGAAATTTTTCATCAAATAAACAGCGAAAATTTGCCGCAGATCGCGAACGCGCGGCGTCGATATATTTCAGTTTCGTGCGTTTCCACGTGTGCGAGGACCGATTGTGCTCCTGCCTGAAATTTCCTTTCCACGGTCTCCGCATTATTTATGCCCTATTGCTTTCGTCCGACCCCCGCATCGGAGCGAGTGGAGAAGTCGATCGAGAGCGGCCGAACTCGGAATAAGAGGGACGCGTCCATCGTGACGAGCGACGAGGCAAAAGGTAATTTAGCCAAGTACCGAACCCGACGCTCTTTCGTCGGGCATAAAAAGGCTGGAAGGGTCGTGTCAAGACGACCGCCGTAGCCGTGGATGAGACGCTTGAAACATTCATGCCTGCATTACACTTACACGAGCGACTTTTACGAGGCCATCCCGGGCGTATGCAGCGAGGAGTCGTGTGAATCCTAACGATGTAATCATTTAATGGAGTCGCCAAGCATCCCGAATTCCCGCGGCGGGAATCTGGAACGAGAGTGCATGACTGGTCCCCGTCTCGCTCTTATCACATTTCATTAGCTTGCCGTCCGCGCAGAAATCCGTATCGAAAACGGATGCGTTCGGAAATAGGGCTGATGAGTTTCAGTTCGAATTTGTGCTGCTTCAGCCGATAATTGCCGCTAACTCGATTCTCATGGATTCCGAGGACGGCAGACACGGAAGGAGAATAATTTTTCCATCGGGAAGGTCAACGAACGGCATCGGTTTCCTTTCGCATACCGCGTCCCCGTACCAGCGTGAGCCTGTATGCATCGACTTTCAATATCGCTTTACGCGACAATGGATATCGGCATCGGAACATCGAAGAACGCGATCGCGGGCGCGAACGCAAACGCAAAGCTGCGTTTTGTGTTTCTTTTTGTGTTTCATCGTGGCCCGATATCGCGGGACGCGTCGTTCCTTCTTTTTCGCGCCGTTTGTTACTCTCTTCCCGTGACGATGGCGGCTGCGCGAGCGCGAGTGTATCTACATGCTGCATGCATAAACCAGCCGCCATCGGGCTCAGCTCAAATTGGCCGCGCTCACAATTTGCCCAAGTGTCGGCTGGGTGGCACTTGTGGCGATTGTACGAGCGGTGCTAAAATACGCGCCGCGCAACCCCTGGGGCATAAGCGTTTTCTCAAAGCGGCGCTCTCTCGCCTCTTCCAATCCATCAAATTACAGCCGTGCGCAAACCCTCAGTCTGTCGATGCCTCGGAAACCCTACGCCGAGGAATTTTCCGTCGCTCGACCCACCTCAAGGGTGGCCAGTAAAAAAAAATGGAACAACGACCCTGGCCAGTTGGCGAGGCACAGCGAGCAGAAAATTGAAGCCGTTGCCAGACGCGCGGACGGGAAGCATACTCTACGGGGAGGGCTAACGAACGTAATAGCGCGCCAAAGTAACCGCGCGAACCTCTAGATCTGGAGCGAACTCAAAAATCCCGCTTAATTGTCTTCCTTCGCGTCTCTGGCTCTGCGCTTTTGAAGTAACGAGTCTTGCAAGACCTCGTTTGCGGTGGCAGCGACAATGCGCGCTAAACGGTAAGTGTAAGTGGTCGCTTTCAGCAGCGGTTTGAGGTCGTCCGTCGCATTGGCGCTGCCGTTAGACACCTATTACACGCCCCGATGGGCGAGCGTCGGGTGTTTTTTCGATACGTAAACAAACCTGCGTTTGCGTGAAATATCGAGGAAATATAGCGTGAGAGTCGTGCGTCGAAACAGTTTGATGCGTGTACGAAGCGCGGACGGGGCTATCGAGCGCGAAAACGGGAATACAATAGCACGACGAGGCATGGGAAATGTATCGAGCGATATTAAACTTTGAGCGGGCGCTGTGTAAAATGGCGAAAAATAGCGAGAACGTCGCGACCCGCTGGGGGGGGACTAGTATTTCGGTGCAGAGAGAAACGCGTCGGTGTTAATAATTCGTCGCAGGCCGTGGCTGACTTGTAAGAGAGTTCGTCGGTCGTCGGTGTTGTCCGACGTCCCTCTCCGTCCTTCTACCGTCTTGGCGGGGAAGAAACTGCGCGGTCGAGTGCCATTTTCGAGAGTGAACGATAAAACAGGTCCGAACATGCCGGCGCTTCGCGTACGTATGAGGCCGATGTAAGACGTCATCGTTCCCAGGCTTCGTCGAGAAGATTGCATCGCAGCGGATTCGACGCCATCGTCAACGACACCGATCGCCACTCAATCGCGCGTTCGTCTCCGCGTCAAATATTTTTTCGCATAAATAAACGCCCCCCCTCCTAAAACAGCAGCGTGCCGCTGGAATATACGATAAGACGTTCAGCGGCACGAACTTCCGCCCGATAGAGGCGGATCCTTACGAAATAATGTTATCCGCTTCGCGAAAAATCGGATGTTTGTTATGGAGTTCCTGACAGCGGCATTTGCCGTATCTGTATCGCCAAGTTTTCAAACCGATATAACGCCGCTGTAAAGTACGCCGAGCGAAACTCCGCCATCGGAAATCTATCAACCTTATATCGTGGCGGATTTCATTCCTCGATCATCCTCGGTAAAATTGTTCGACTACGAGGGAATGGTATTTTCCACGAAATCACTAAATTCACTGCACGCGGCACGGAAAGTGTTTTTGTATAATTTCATACTTTGAATGATTCTCGAAAGACATAATAAAAGTCAAATTTATAAGTTTCTGAAAGACGCCCACTTATTAGTCTTCCCTTATTTTCCATAGCAGCCTCTGATGTAATGCAATTGAATTTAACGTGAAAGTCAATGTCTTAAATGAGAATCCTCGCGTAGTTTAATCTTGTGAGGTTTCGAAGGACGGGAACGGCAGAATAAACCGAACGCGTTCCCTGCGTCCCCTTGGAAGGACTTGGAAAGATTCTATCCAACTATTCCTTTGTATTCGGAGACGAAGTTCATGGTCGGATAGGTCTACTTTTATCGTTGGTCTCGCGTCGTAGTCGAAATCATTCGGACCATCCCCTCGGCACTCCTCATTCCAAAGGGGATCGGACAATGGATGAGACTCGCTCGCACGTCAATCGTAACTTGCCAAAGCACCGCTCCCTTTTTTTCCCTTGCATCGAGATTACGGCGAAGTCAAAAATGCGGCTCGAACTTTGCGGCGTGGCCACTTGTAACTTCGGAGCATTTCCATTGTGATCCAGCTGGGGTATAATGAAAGTTGGCAGCGGGATCGGGTCTCGGAAATAGTGCGTGCAATGAAGCTGATGAAACTCTGAAAGGTCCCAGTTCGCATCTGACGGCGTTTACGAGATCGCTTATACAGCGACAGTCTATCCACGTCGAGGTGTAATGATGTAAATAGGCGGAGGACGGGTAAGGACGAAGGAATTTGAGCGTGGAGGGTTACAGAGTGGCTTGCAAAGACAGATCTTGAGTTTGTGTCCCCCCTCCTCTCTCTCTCTCTCTCTCTCGGTCTATCTTTCGCATTCTAGACGCTGGGGTAGGACGGGTTTAGAGGATGCGGTGGTCGATACGTGGGTCAGCAGCATGCTTCACTGACAGCGCCAATGGGGCGGTTTGCGAAATCCTCCCCTAGTAGTACAATCCGCCTACGAAGTATTCCGGCTTTCGGACACCGATCTATTCACCGACGCCGAGCACGAAGGGTTTGATAATGACCGTAATTAATACCGCGTGGCCTTCTGTCGGAGGAAACGGATCCTTCCGGATCGGAATAGCTCGTACAATTGGCACCTAAACTGCTGCTCTATAGGTGAGCTTTCCTGCAGGATACTCGCGGATTAATCGGCGAGCGAGAGGCCGGAAAATTAGAATCTCGGCGCGCGCGTCATCTTCTAGCCAGCCTCGCGGCGAATCTGACGTCAATTCCGCACAGAAGGAGAATTTGCATGTCGCATTAATATTAACATTTTTCTTTTTTTCTGCGCCCCGTTCATTTGCATGTGAATGGCGCGACCGAATTTAATAATGCCCACGTCACGCGAGCTGCAGCAAGCGCGCTGTCACGCGGATCTGAAAATACATCCGCGGAAACGAAACGTGCGTGACATTTTCAGCTGCGCCGTATTTACCGGCACAGGATTGTCCAGGCATTATGAGATATTTGGCAAGAACGACAACGGCGAACGACTTTCGGACGGGGCAACGCAGAAGCCTACTTCAAAGGGTTCCAAGCCAATTTGCTTCCGTCGGCCTTTTTTACCGCGTCCATTTTCCACTTTGCGACGCTAGGTTTTCTGACCCATTTCAATTCCCATCCTTTGTACGTCCAGGATTTTGCGCATCGTTTCACGTTCATCGCTCCTTCGCTGTGCTGCGGAGAAATTATACAGATTAATCTGTCACGCCGTCTCGACAGAACAAACAAGTTCCTGCGGTAAATTTGTCTCGTCGACCGTAGCGAGCAATAAAGTCAAATTTGCCGTTAATTCCGCCGTATTCGTCCTGCAAAAAACGCCGTCGAACGTGTCTGGCTGTTGGGCAGACGATTAAAAATAATACGGTAAAATTTCCTTGAGCGATGGATTCCTCCACGCTCGGTAGCCGTGACTGATTTATGGCACAGCCGCCGATCCAGACTGCATTTTGAAAATGAAAATACACGTACACCGACGTCAGCAGGGCCGCAACGAATGTCGCTCCATCGGCGCCAAAAGTTGCCGTCCGTGCAACTTTTGACCCCCTTTAGAAAAATTGACGTACCCTAGGAGGGGGGGGGGGGGGGGGGGTGAGGACCGAACTCTCGGAGATTTACGTCTAGCAGTTTTCTTAACCTAGAACCCACCTCGTCCATTTTCCACTTTGCGACCCGGCAAAGCTTCCTCCTACCTCCTTCCAGCGTCTCTCACGCCACTGCCACCGCCACCGGTACACCGTCGTCGCCACTGCCCCCATCGTCCGCGTTGCGCTGCCTTTGTACCGGCACTCACATCTTATCTGCTCGATGTTGAATCTACGGTCCAGTTGCTGCAACAGCGAAGTGGATCCGACGAACCAGAGACGGCGGAGTAGATCGAAACTTTGGCGTGGCGATTGGAAATCGATCTTCGGTAGTGCGAAGATTCCTAAAAAGAGAAGCAAGAGAGAGGGATGAAGAGAAGAAAGAAAGAAAGAAAGAGAAGGCGTACGACGGTGATGATTCGCAGGGGAGAAGAGAAGGAGGAGGAAGAAGAAGAAGACGAACGCGGTCGTTTGCTAGAGCGACGAATGGCCCGCCTCTTTGTCTCGCTTATCTGACTGGTAAGCGACTGAACAGGAGGGTTACATCGTGTCGCGCGTTACGAGCGTATCCGGCTCCCTGTGGAAAACGAAGGTGCCTAAAGAAGGTGGTGACAAGAGGGTTGAGGGTGGTGAACGCGGGAAGGGGTTGGACATGGACGAGGTACTCCTGGGGGCACGGCTGTCCTCAAGTACATTCATGGAAGGACGGTTATCCACTCGAAACAAAGTGATGTCTCGGTGAATACGACCACAGTCGGCCATCCCGTAGCGTGTCACGTACGTGTGCGCGTGGGAGTGTTTGCGACCCTATCGCACGTGTACGTATGTCTCTCGTCCCACTCCCAGGGGGGAAAGAAACTTGAAAGACAGGGAGGGAGAGAGGGGAGTCGAAACGTTATTGACCGCAAGGAACAAAGCGCAGCGATATATGTGTCCCTGCAAATTTAGAAGCACTCTGGCGAGATACTTTGGAAAATGGGAAAAGGGGGAAGTTTGCTTTAAGCGAGACGCCGGAAGCGAACGATAAACACAATGCGTTACGGTGCGTCGCTCCTGTAAAACAACCCCCGACACGCGATATGCGATTCGCGAAACAATTCTGGGACGATAAAGGAGTAACGGATAGGTCACATGACACGTTCGCCGTGTATTGTCCCTCTTCGCTGCACCTGCTTCCTCTACTATTTCGTCGGTTCAGTCCATTTGCAAAGTTCCACGGCTGACCGGGGAAAAGTATTGCCGCGGAAGAAAACATCACTACAGCCTGACCACAATTTGGCACGTAAAGAAGTGACGCAATAATAAAAAGGAAATGAAACATGGATTCCGGGGGGAAAAAAGACGAGGTGGAATTGAGAGTGGCGTGGAAGAGCGCAGGAGAAGCCAATCATGATGCAGCAATTTTCCCGGATGAGAAATCTCGCCGTTCGCGTGGTCCTAATGTGGAGAAGGAAGAGAGAGGTGGTACGCGCTGCAACTGGCTTGCATAGTTGCCGGCCGTGGTTTTCAGCGTGGCCCTCATCCGCCGACAGCTAATCAGCAGTTTCCGCGAATTCCCTGATGCTCCGACGATCTATGGTCGAGTTTTCTTTCTTCGGGCGAGCTGCGCTCTCGGGCTCGCCGGCCGTTATAGAGTTTTCATGCTCGCCAGTGAACTCCTCGCCGGCGAACTTTGACGATCCTAAACGTCTACTTACCATCCACCACTTCCCGGGGATGGATACACTCTCGTCGGAAGCAAGCGCTTGTTTCTAGACGTACTTCCACGAACTCGCCGAGTATTGGGCCAAACGAGCGTGGCTTTCCCGGCAAGGCTGCCGAGGCGAAAAGAGGCCCGCGAGCGAAACAGGAAACGAGAGCAAGCGTACGAAAGCGCGCTCTCTTACGGCAAACTTGATATTCTGCGTTCATTAGTACGCGTCATACGTGTCGACTTTTTGCCAGGCGAAAAATAGGCCGGGGTGAGACCGGCGCGGCGGCGGACTCGCGTCGATTTCGGGGAGGGTGGGGAAAGATTAATTCGCCTCCGCTTTTAATTCGCGCCGAATGAAGAGATACACGCATGAGGTCGGAGTGGATAGAGCGTTCGAAATGAAACTGCAGGCGTCGAGTAAGTTACCGTTCGCTTGTACTCCGGATATATTTCTTGGTTTAACGGGTAGCTTCAACCACTCCTTTTCAACGTTACTCCGCTTGAACCTTTTAGCCTTCGCTTGCCAATGCTCCCCTCGCCCCCGTTCCTGGCGTCCAAAAACGACTCCGGGCTAGTAGTGTGTTTCTTCCGCGTTCACTTCCAATTTCTCTTCCTCTCTCTCTCTTTCTCGCGCGCTCTCAAAGTTATAGCGAGAATATTTTATTCTCGAAAATTGTATGTTAACGTGGGGTGAAAAAATACTTTGAACGATATCCTGCTATCCGGACGAGGCGCGATAGTGACCCGAAGGGTCAGCGTGGGTGAAATAATCTGACGGACGCTATCCGAAGTCACGTTCCTCTTCCATTCAATATCGATACCCCTGTATCGCGAGCTGCGCCACGGAAAATTGAACTGACACGATAAACTTCTCCTCAAACAATTCCCTTGCAAGAAGTATCACTCTCTCCCCCTTGATTTTTCGTAACGCGCAGAATCGAAGGTTCGGCGAGCGAATAGTGTCGAGTACGTCGGCAAGCCGCACGCAGAGTCGGCCTGGCGAATATTTCACGATCGTTGACGGTGACTCGGCGATTGAACTAAACGTTCCCTAATGGTCTTTCGTCGCGAGAATGAGACCGTAATAATCCGCAGGCGCGTCAATTAATTCGCGGTAAGAAAGCCGATTCGCCGAGTCCCGTGCTAGGCTTTCAGGGACGTAATTTGGATAAGTGGACCACGGAGAGGGCCAATAATGGATTCACCGAATCGACTCGGAACGAAAACAAGCCGCCAAATCGGCTGGCACCCTCAGGACGTCAGGTTGGCCCTCATTAATAATGGTCGGTCGAGTGCGCGTCGCGACGACGCTGACGGCAGCCACATAAATTCCGATTCTGACGAACGTTAACGAGGATGCGCGGAAATGTTTGGACAGTGCATGCAAACATGTGGTGTTTGGGGTGGCGCGCCACTCGAATTCCGTCGAATTTTAACCCACCTCTCTTGTACGCGGTTCAATTGTAATCGTAACAACACAATGAATAAAGGATACCTGCTGTATGTCGTGAACTCGCAAGTGAGAGACCGACTAAGAAGAAGAAGAAGAAGAAGCTTGAAAAGAGGGTGCACGATGAGGAATAAGAACAACGAGAGAAGTAAGATAGAGCGAAAGATTGAAGGTTCAATTCTCGACATACCTATCCCCGGGCTCTGCCTCTGAAATTCAAGTGCCCCATTATACCTGGGTACGGAATTATTTGCGGCGCAAAGGCCCGTACGGATGGAATGGCAAAGGACAACCGACCATTCCGAGTCAATCCGTTTTGTCTGGCGGTCGTTGCCGTCTCTATCGTCGATTCGCCACTGTCGACGGGGGCCGCAAGTGGCGTGGAGTATTTCTTCGATGGTCGGCATGGTTCGAGGACGAGAACGAGTGGCGAGTGGGCGGTTATCGATGAGCACGGGGTGGTGACACAGACCGCCTTGCTCAATGGCATTTGATTTTCAAGCGAAGCCCGGGAGCGGCCAGCTACATCGTCCCGAAAATTGTCTATCTTTCCGACAAATTTTCATTGAGCCGCGGCGGGCTTTACAATGGGAGAGTCGAATTTCGAGTGCCCTCGTTCCGGGGCGGCTTTGTTACTCTCGTGCCAACTTCCTCGACCACAGAGTAAGCGGCACGTTATTGCGGCCGGGGCTTGAGCTCCCGTGATATTCCCCGCATAGGCCAACGGCGAATATATATCTGCGGGCGGGAAAGGCGATAACCAGATTAGCGCGTCTAAAGATTTTACGGCGCCTCGATCGGCGCTCGTTCGACTTCCATCCGAAGCGGTGGTCCGTAATAGCGTTATGGGCCGACTCTAACTCATCCGGAATCGACCAAGTGGCTGTAACGGGAGCGCCGCTACTTACTCCTGCTCAAAGTCGTAACGCATCGAAAAATTTGCCGGGGCTCGCTGCTGTATCGGTATCCGTTTACCGTCGCTATCGGCGTTTCGGACAACGTTCTTTAACCCACTTTCCAGCTGACCCACATTCGGCGAGCCTCGGTGTAGCGTTGAAAATTCCATGCTTTCGTCACCCTTTATCTCGACTCCGCCCACGCTGGGAACCGCGTAATTCGTTGGAAGGAGTGGCCGCGTCGCGTCGGTGGATATGAGGCCGGATACACACCTTCCGAGACATTTCCAGCGTTCCGAGGTCCCTTTCGTGGCCGCAAATTGCGAGGTACTTACTTGATTCGCTGACAGAAATCGAAATCCCCGCGATCGCTGGCCTAGTAGCCGGAGATTCTATTCGCCGGATGAAATTGGCGAATTTTGCCGGATGTAATCTGGCTCGTCGAAGTCTCGGAGACGGTCGTGTCGAAGCGTCGTCTCGCGTCGTGTGTACGTGCAGCGCGGTGGGCAAGAAGTTACGTTTGCCGGCGAGAAAGAAAGTAGGTGCGCCGTGAAATACGATCGCCTGATTGCGCGCCGATTTTTTTCCTCACCCTCCACCCCCCGATGCAACTTTCAGGGCGAGGCGGATCGTGCTGGGAGGAAGGAAGGAAGGAAGGCAGGCAGGCAGGCGAGCCGAGCTCGCGAGCCAGCCTTTCCACGAAGGTCCGCCCGAAAGAAACAATCGCGTCTCTCGCGAAGAAATACTGCCTGGCCGATAAGGGCCGCGACGCTTCCCCGGGTCCGTTAAAGTGTACGCGGACGTAATAATTACGCGGCGAGGAACGATAAATGCCGTTATCCCGGGAGGGGCTCCTTCGCTCCTTCGCTCCTTGGATGAGTCCGAGGGTCGAAGCAGGCCGGGCTAGGGGGTGTTTTACAAGCGAAACGTTACGGTCGCGTGTATCCGTGGGGGCAAGCCTTTAACTTCTGGCTGTAAAAGCGTTTATGCGAATTTATATAGACTTTCGTATTCCACGTAGCGGGCCTGTCGCCGTTGCCCGCGGGAGAAGGGCCGCGTGGAGGGGAGGCGCTGGAAGAAATATGAATACGTATTTTATATTGCAGCTTTAAACGGGCCGCAGAGATAATACCTGCCTACGCCCGCGTCGTCTCGCTACCCAAAGCAGCAGCCGAGCGCCGAGCGCCGAGCGGCGAGCATTTATGTCACCATGTGCCAGCTATCTTTCTTCGACCTTTACGGCCGGACACCGCGCGCAATAACGTCTTTATGTCGCCCTGTCGTTTCCTTTCTGTCGACGCGAGCCGACGCGGCTCGTACCTCGATCGCCTCTCGATTCGCGATCGACGAATAACCGGGAGAACGCTTCGCTCCACCCACGCGCTTTTTCACAGTCGACGCGCTTTGACGTCTGCGAATCTATTGCCGAAAAATATTTCTCTCTCGACCGTTACGGCATGCCAGCGCGACCGCCGAGCACTTCCGATCGGCAATCAATCGGACGACTAAATTACGTCACGGTTCCGACGCGCGGACATTCTCGACATCGGTAAACGTCAATAAGAAGTGCATAAATCCATCATGCCGCAGGACGTTACAATTCGGCTAATAGCGTATCAGCATCGTAAAGGACGACCGTTGACGTTTGACAAACTGAACTTGGACATTCGACCGTGAAATATCGACGTTCCCTTCTAATTTAGTGTCAAGTAGCGTTCCTACGCGGCGCGTGACTCGGCGCGCTTAACATTCCTGCGAGAGCTACTGGATCGATTAGTGTCAAGGAGACGAGACGACAAGAGATGCGGAAGAAAGGGAAAGAGGAGGCTCTGCCGGATAGAATTCGCTATCGCATCGCCGGCAGTCATATTCGCGGGTCAACACTTTGACTTCCTGCACTTTGACGCAAATCGGTGAAGAATTTTCCTGCGCTTCATTTGCAAACAGCCTCGCGGCGAGGTTCAAGCTCCGCAGAATGTAGGGGAAAAAAGGGAATAATGTGTGGCGCCGCGAGCGATTGGCTTTGACTTCGGATATTGCGCGTGATAAGAGACGTCTATCCCCTGTCCCCCTGTCTAAATGCCGGACTGCGCCTACCACGACCCTCTAAGGACATTCGCCATTCCGAATTCATCAAGTTTCTCACCGAGAAACGCGAAAAGAGAAAAAAGAGAAGCGCTCGAGAAGAAGGTCAGAAGGTATTGGGCGATTCGAAAATTACTTGGCGGATGTCGCAGGAACTGTTCAGCTGTGAGGAGTCGACGAAGATCAACCCAGCTTGGAGCGCTTGTATCGGTACGATGAAACTAGGGGAAGAAGAGCGAGACAATACGAAGAGGTGGTCGGGATGTAAAGAAACATCAGAGACGGCAAAGGCGGAAGCTGCGAGTGGGAGGAGAGGAAGAAAAGAGGACGGGCTGAGCAAAGGAAGCCAGATAGAGAGAGAGAGAGAGAAGAAGCGTTAACTTTCAACTGCAGCCAACCTAGCCTCGCCCTCGGTCAACGAGATTTATATGTTTACGCGCTTCCATGGCAACTTTCTATTTTCTCCGACTCGCGGCCCCTTCATTTTATTTTATTCCAGCTCGGCATACCCCTTCGAAAGTATCACTGATCTGTGCTTCCACAGCTATCTCGCTCTCTTCCTCGCGCTCTTCCCACCCTTTGGGACGCTTCCTCCGACAAACCACGAACTTCGTTTGGCCCGCGGCCAACGCGCGTCACCGGGCGAAACTGTTTTCGACAGAGGCACCTAAACGATATTTTTCCTTTTCGAGCGTTTTCGAAGTTACGTTATCCGCGGAACGTTCGCATTCCGCGCGTTCCCGCTCTTTCTCGCCTAATTGTAAGAAGCGAACCCCCGTTTATCTGCGCCTCCTGTCACGCCATCATGATCGTCACGACCGAACGATACCGACGCCGACGCCGACGCCGACGCCGACGCCGACGGAAAGAGACACGCCGCGCGGCACGATTTCCAGCCGGCTCGTGTAATACTTTAACTTCGGCAGCGCGGTGGAAAAGCCTCGCGTGTCCGGGAAGACCCTCGCGCCCAGCTAATTTGCTTCCGGGAAACGATTCGGCAAATATGAAGTAGCGTGTTTTGCCCGACCAACGAGAGCGATCGCCTACTCGTGTCAAGTTCCTTAATCCGCCGCGGCCGAACTATCCGCGGGTTCGAAGACGTAAATCAGCGTTTTCAGCGGCCGCGCGTTTCGAATGAGAAATTAGCCTCGAACAAAATTCCCATGACGCTCCGAGAACGGACGGCTGACTATTAAGCGGACACGGCGCAATTTTAAACCGATCCTCCGCGTGTCTCGGTAGAATTACTCGCCCGTAGCAGAAATATCGCCGGCAATTTGCTTAATAAATGTTCTCTGGCAAGGGGTGCCGCGGGCAGGACGATATGAGGCATGAGGCAATCGTAATCAAGGGAGTTCGTCAAAAACTTGACGGGCTTCAGCCCCGGCCCGGCTTATATTTGTTAATTGCATACGTGTCACTCGTGGGTCGAGCTCCTTGAGGATCGATGCGACTGACACAGATTACTTACCGCCGAAGCGGATCACGATTCAATCCCGGACTCAATGTAGGAGCTTCCGGAGACTCGGCGTAGCAGGAGTTCATGCTGGTTTTGCATCGAGCCCGAGCACCGAGCAGCCACGGTTTAATCCCCGCATTGGCAAGCTTCGAATAGGAGTTCGTGAATGCTCAGTGAAATTGGTCGCAAGTGTAGACTAGTTAAGCGATCAACAACATCTGTATTGGACGTTCCCTGGATTTTCCGAGATGCCTGTCTCTCGTTCCGCATTATACACTCTACCCTCTTTCTTTTCGTTCTTTTGCCCCTTCGTCTGTCTCTCTCTCTCTCTCTCTCTCTTTCTTGTAAGACCAAGTCTCCTAAGGCGATACGTTTATTGGATTTCTCACGGAAGATCCGACGGGAGAAAATATACGTAGCCGATGGTACGTCGTCGAACCCCCGTAGCTATACGGTCCGGTTCGGGGCTAAAAATCCATAAGCCCGGTCATCCTTCACGGAAAAGGATATCCCGGAGGAGCGGCCGAAACAAAGGGGTTACCAGATTTTTTGCCACCGACGACAGTGTGCCGGCGGACGATGCTCGATCGGGCGGAAAAAAATGTCTCTCGAAGGAAATACGTGCAGCGTACACCGGCGACGACGACGGGAAACAAGATCGTGAGCAAAAGATCATCCTGCTTTGTCCATTATTGATTGTCAACTTTAGGAAGAGACTGGCTGTCCTGCTCGGTCAAAAGTTTTTCTTTAAATCGAATCTGTGTATTTTTAGGCGTCCCCGGGATCTCCGTTGTTTTGCTGCGGTAGCAAGGCGAATATATCGTCGTGCACATTAAATATGTCTGCATGCTCCTGAAAGTAAGACGCTACAACAGGAAGTGACAACCGATCTGATACCTCTTCCGTGCGGACGTGCTCTGTTGGGAGATACAGGGCAGACGATGCTATCAGAGTGTCTCTGACTATCTGTAAAAGTGTGCCTGTCATTTATCGTGCACGTACATGCGGTGCAGATCGAATGTCGAGTCAGGCCGTAGCTGCATTATCAACGTGTAAACACATAACCTGCGGTGCACCGCGGCAACGGACAATTACACCGCAGGCCTTATACGTGTATATAGAATAGAGCGATGCGGGGGAGGTGGAGGGTAGCTATATGGGCATATATACGCGCATGTAAACGTAACGTGCGTGTTCGCTGTCGGTCAAGTTTCGGCCTGACAATTTTCCCTTTGAAGGCAGAGCTAACGGCAGGGGAATTCGATGTGTTTCAAAGGTGGCGTGCTTTGTCCGACAGAGTGTGAGCGCTCGAATTTCGAGTTGGTTTTACTCCGTGCGAGGAGAGAGAGAAAGGCGAAGGGGGCGTCGGAGGAGCGAGCAGCACAGCGAGAATGATAAAAAGGGAAACGAGAAAGACGCGAGCCGCTGCCAACTGCCGTGTGTTCTCGCGTAATTACGACGCGCACGGTACTGGGACAAAGGGTTTTGTACGTTTCGGTTCGCTTACTTGACATGCCGCGCATACGCAAGATGCGCCACCTTTTGTTCCCGCGAGTTCGCGTGTCGGGACGGTCCTATTACGATTGCGGTTAACAGCGATTTCCATTGGAAGATCGACCCGATCATCGTCACTATTGGCCGGCTACATTAATAACTCGAGGAACGTTATAATAGCGCATGAGATATAATGTTACATTACGTCACCTTTTATGACGCAAAATTAATTTAACGCCCACTTCGTTCGGTCTGGTGGAGATTTTCCGAAAAATCGATGCCCTTAAAGCGTCTATAACGAGGCAGCGCGCGTAAAGGGTGAAGAATGTCGATGCTGAGGAAACGAGGGGTGGAAGTGGCGCTATTCAGGAACGTTGTACGATGCGATTATGACGTTCCAGAGGCAGGGAAGGGAGCGAGAATAAGCGAAGCACGTCTTTTACTGCGAGGCGTGCCGACGTCACCGGCTGCGTATGATGCGCAACAATGAACAAGCCAACAAGCGAAACTCGCGCGAACTTTGCTCCCCTGCACTTTCGGCTTTTAGACGCGCCTTTACAACATCGCGAATGCTTGTATCAAAGTAACTAACATAACTAACGCGTGCTCACTTGCATTATCTGACGCAGAAAAGTATTCTCTGCACACCCAAGGCGTGACTCCGTCGTCACTTTGCGCGCAATGTTGCGTCGCGCGAAAAAAAGAAAAGTCGCCGCCGCGCTCTACGTGCGCGTACGTACGCGGACTTATCAACAATGCCGATGTCAAATTATTGCCGCGGGCGTACGTGCGAGGGGTTTATAGACATAAATTGCATTATTCATATTACCGCGGGCGCACAGTGTAACGCGTATTATCCCATTAGAGCGGTTAAGGCCGTCAGGGTACGACGAGGCGTCTTAACGTACCTCCAACAATCGACGTAACAACGTAGCGGCTACGGCGTGTCAATGTAATTGCGCGGCAATATAATCCCGTTCTCGATACTTCCAGTACGGTTCTCGCTCTCTCGCTCGCTCGTCTTTCCCGGAATTTCGCAAATTGCTGTCCGAGTGTCCGCAATGTCTCTCGTCCCATTGCGCGCGCGCCTTTTTCGCTTTAACACGATTATAAGCGCGTCGCTATCAAGGAGCCATAAAGTTCGAGTGAAACGGTCCACCGGCCACTCACCGCATTACGTCTCTCGCGCTCTCGTCCTCGCATCTCGTTCGGCGACGCGCAATGGGAACGTTAAACAGACTCCTTCCCGCATTAATTGCGTCGCGGCGTAATTGCATCCTAAGAGATTCTCGGTTTAACGTATCGCCGGCGGACGGAAAGCACCCCCTCCAACCCCTTCTTCCGCAGTCCCGGGTCCGCTGCAAGGGGCTGAAACATAAATGACGGAGGACGCGAGGGACCGCCAATGGAGGCGAGAAAAGACGGAAGAAGACTGGTGAGCCACGGTCGTTCGCAGCAAAAAGCCAGATTGCCCGCTTTATTTTTCATTGCCCGGCGCGCGGCGTCGCGAGTGTCTCGATTCTCCGCTCCTTGCCTCGGCCGCCCTTCGTAATTCTAGTATTAAGTAATGGCCTTGAGTGCTGCCTCCGGGCCAGACGACATATTAATTCAATTTTGCTTACGTAAGGTAGCTGGCCAGAGACAGACGAAGACACTAATTGCGATTTTTAATTAGGGCACTGATCCAATTACGTCCCTTTATCCGCTCTAATTATTAATATCCTCTCCTTCTCAGGCTACCTTTTTGTCATCTTGCGAGGAGGAAGGGACACGGGCTGTGTGTCGGGTGTGCGAGCCGGTGAAATACTCGCAATTTTCAGCCCTACTCGACGAAACGCCGGAGAAATACGGGCGGACGATCTGGATGTACGAGTGGGGTAGCACGGCCGGCCGCGCCACGGCAAAACGCTGCCGCACTCATTTCATTGATTACGTCTTTTGACGTCTCCAATTAAAATCTTCTCATCGATACTATCCCCGCGCCGCGGACAGGAATGCTGCTGCCTTCGAGGCGTGCCATAACGTGGCCTTAATAAATACCCTTTGTTATTGGATCGTCGCGTTCTTTGTGCCAGGCGAACGATTTCGCTGCTGCTACTTATCGAATCGAATTCCACGGCTGTCGCGATGACGGGGAATACTTCGGGTCAATTGTCGGGGCGTATTGATTCGTCGTTCGATCGCTGGATATACAATCCCGAGTACGCTACTCTGCATCATTGTCTTAAGAACATGCAAATAATCTTGCCACGCCGCTCGCCGGGTACATTTCCAGCTGACACTAATAGGTCCGGCTGCACGCACGAGACGGTAAACGGTGATCCGCAGTGACGAGGGTTCGTCAAATGGATTCGCCTGCATCGCCGGCGAACCTTGTTTTCGAAAAGTGGAGCACGAGGCAATGCACCCCTCACGGCACTCTCGAGGGTGCCAGGCCTTTAGTAGAAATCGTGTCGGCAAATAGGTGCGGTCAGGAGGAAGACGGAACTGCGCGCTGCCGCTGCCGCTGCCCTGTATAAGAAGAGGAAGAACGGCGTGGGTAGGGGTGTGCAGACGAATGAAGAGGAGAAAAAGAAGGAGACAGACGGACTCGGGCGGCCTTCAAGATGGCCGTATGTTCGGCGGTTGTCGAATCGGAAAACAATTTCAACGCAAACGCTCCGAACGGGAGCGCGCGGTGGGAAGAAGAACGGGCAGGCGGCGACGAGGGTGGTTCGCGAGAGAAAAAAGCACCCGAAGAACGTTGGAGCGGAAGACGGGCGAGCGGTAAACCGTTTCCTTGAGTGAGGGATACAACACGAGTGAGAGGCTATCCCACTGTAGAATCGCAATAAATAGCTCCGGGCGAAACTAAGGCGGACGAGTGGCTGAAACAGAAACGGAGGGAAGGTGAAGGAGTTGCACCCAGCGCGGTAAAGGACCAGCAAACGAAAGACGTGCAGAGACAGAGAGAGAGAGAGCACTCTAGATCATAGCCTTCTAAGCAACCCAACCAAATACGTAGAGCAAAGCTTGTGAAACTCGTACCGATAAACATGGAGAAATGCATCTCGAAGTGCGATCAAATTAAAAGAGGATAACTCGGCCAACACCGAAACGCTAGTGCAAACACTTAGAAACTAGTAACACAGTTTGGAATTTAGCTTGGACTGGGAGTGAGGTGGACGATGACCGCGTGCAGAAATGTTAAATGAACAGCGGCATTAGGGACGGGAATGTGGATAAGGAACACGTTGTTTTCGACGTCATTGGTACGTGTGTCGCTGACGCGTGGGCGGGTTTCCACGGACGCGCGGACATTTCCAATTTTCATTTATGACTTACGCAAGCTCGTCGGGGGAAAGTTAAACAGGAAAACTTTCGCCATCCGAACGACGAATACGAAATGTGATCGGGCGTGAGTCTGTGGGTCAGGCGTACCGCAGAATGGCAAGTGTGAGAATTATTGATCGGAAATCAGTGCGAAGTAAAGACGGAACGTACTGTCGAAAATAGAATACAGCGGCGTTTGATAGGTGCGACGATAAAAATGATGATGCACCAGGGACTCGTCCCGATAACTCAAGCGCCGCCGTCGGGTCGGAGAATTAATATTTATTGCAGGCGAGATTACCCGAGGAAAACTCAACGATTCTCCCGTCGGAACGTAATTCGGGGTGTTAGTTTTTCAGAAGCCGACGACGGTTCAGCGAACTTATGCCCGCGCTGAAAGCAGTCCATTATCGACTCCATTCTCTCGCGAAATTACCAAGTAACTTTCAGTGGCTTTATTCACTTTTAAGTTCCGAGCAAGTACACTTAGCGCGAGTTCGTCTTTGTAAACATCGCGGACGTAATCCGGGGGGAGGTAGGGCCGCCGTTGCCGGCGCATTTTTTCACCAACGGATGAGACCTGGCCCGCGCTGTTTAGAAAATAAGCGGGCGCGGCGCATAAGCTACAACTCGGCGCCGATGGCAAGCGGATAAGGACGCTTTGTCGTCGAATATCTCGCCCTCTTTGTCTCTGTCCGCGGCGAAATTTGCATCGCTCGCTGACGGGAAATTAAACGCAAAAGGAAGACGAACGGGGCACCGACAGGGTGAAATAGTTTAACCGCATCGTTCGCGGGAGCCGCGTACGCTCTCTCCTGAAATTGTACTTCCGCGGAAAAATATTTCCACGTCCGCCTCGCAGTGCCGGCACTTTTTTATCTCGTCTCATGTGCTTTCCCATCTCGCTCGCAGACTCCTCGCGGGCCAGATAGGTACTCTTTATTTATACAAACGCGCACGCGTGTATACGTAGCGTCAGGGAAAGTTTCTCGCGCTCTTAACGCTTCCGAACGATCTCTTCTCTCGTGATTAGACCGTTTTACGCTGGACCTTGGCGAAGCCTCGATGCATCGTCAGCTAATCAAAGGCTGTCCTTGCGTGGGACGAGTCAACGAACCGTCGGAAATTTATCGTTCGACGCATTGAACGCTATGTCAGGCAGTAAGGCGTGACATATACTTATTAATCACTCTATTGGAGCATGACTCGTTCGACTAATTTTTTCTCAAAGCATACGCCCACTCAAATGAAACGTGTGTCGACGATTAAAGAAGACGATGAAAGTCTGAGAAGTAATTGGTACGCCAGGCTCCCCAACGAGGCAATACCGAATGCCGCGCGGCAGTCAATGTGCTAATCAGTCGGTGTCAGAGGGTGCCGAGCGCGTCCTCCGCTTCCAAGTATGCTCGTAAATTCTTATTAACGCCGCTGACGCGCTGAATCTCTCAGCGGCGAATATATCGACCATCGGGGCGAGGTAATAGAAATGGCCACGGGCAAATGGAGTTCCGGGAAGAAAATTACAACTTAACGGTTACAGCACCCCGCGGCTCGTTGACTCCGAAGCGACGAACTTCCCTCAGACTCAGACCGCGAGTGTGGAAGTTTTAGCAGGGCGGTCGCTAAATTTCTATTATATCCGCGCCGATAACGGCGTGGCCGATAAGAATGAAAAATTAGGGAGCGACGTGTGACGGTGGCGCGGCTCGTCGAAGTCGAGGGTAATCACGGCCAGCATGCGAACAACAGCGAGCTGTTTTCGTTGCCCGCCTGGCGTCTTTCCGGGTAACGTCGTAAAGCGTTATCAACGAGTCGTTGGCGGCGCAGTGACTCTCCTGAAAAATATCGGAGCCAAGCGAGCGGAGTAATAGAAAAGAGCGAGGGCAAATGGAATTCCGCGAAGAGAATTATTACGTGACAACGCTTGAGTTACGTCCTGTCTCGGGTTCATACGTCGGCAGGGGTATGGAACATGAAGGCGTTGGCGAGAGGGGGAGAGGCGATAGCGATAAGCTTCCGCTTTGAATCCTACCTCGTAATTGGCCAGAATGGCCAGCCGGTCTAAAGCTTCGGAATACCGTGACGTTTTTGCATTACCGCTGAGATGCGAGAGTGCCGGTTCAACTGAAGAGAAGAAGAGCTGAATAGCACGGAAAATCGGAAAGAACGGTGAAAGAAACGAGATGCGAGAACGAAAATATATACCTGGATCAGCGGGGCGAAATAGCGAATTTCGTCTTTATTCCCTCTCCATTTCGTCGCTATACGAGACCCGGCTGCGCTGCAATAAGCAGAGGGAGGATAAACGAAATAATGGTCGAGGAGCGGCGCACTTTGAAAAAGGTCGGAAAGAATCACGCGAGTCGCTTTAATCATCATAATTCGGCGACCGGATCGTACATACTTCACCGTCACCGCCTGCAATATTTGGCTAATTAGAACGAACGCGGAGCGGTGCGGCCAGGGCGCCGTCCGCGGACGTAAATTGTCGGACGGTTTTAAGGGTTCCGCGCAGGACGTTAATTTTCAGTTAGCTCGCGGCTTGCGGCGATAGAGCACCGACCCTGAAAGCGGGGCCTCATCTGCCCTGGATAGTGCCCGTCGCGGCACAGAGACACCAGCCAGGAGGTCTGTTAGTCCGAACTTAGTGCCGACATTTAGTCGGCTGCCGGCTATCTGCAGCATCTACGCCAAACGTAAAGTTTCCGAGCGTATAACGTCTGTTTCGCAAGGGATATACTTTCGGATTTAAACGATGAGGCCGATGCACGAGAGACCGAAATAAGTACCTGCTGGAGTCGCAACGAACGAGAGAGAGAGAGAGAGAGAGAGAGAGAGAGAGAGAGGGCGAATGCACCAGCCAATTTCGCGAACCGTCGCTTCGCTGAAAGTCCGAGAGAAGCGGACAATTTTAATTGGAGAAATGTATCGCGTCGGATGAAAAACGTCGAGAAATCGATGCGCATCGAACTAAAGGATGAAAGGCTCGCTCATGCATGAAGCTTGATGAATTCCGATCATAAAGTTTGACGATTGGTTAACAAGCTGAATATTCGCCTATTGTTTCGGACCGTTACACATTGGCGAGCGAGGAAGAGAATGAGCGCGCAAAGCAGTACGTGGGGAGGACGAGCGGAGAAGCGAGAGACGGGGTCGACGCAAGACTGTGAGAACAACTGTGAATCAGAGCACTGAAGCTCCGTGGTTACAACTTCTCTGATATAACTGCCCCTTTGACGGAAGGTACACGGAAAATTAGATTTTCCGGGGCGGTAGAGGTGTGTGTATCCAACGATACCTGTTTACGAACATAACTTTGCTATCGGAAGGATTATTGGTGTCCGGAGGAATTTCATTACCCTTACGCGTCGTACAGAACAGTAACAAATCGCGGGACACACATGCGACGTGTCGTGTGAGTGTCAATTACTGTATACGAGGCCACTCGAGGGGTGTAATATTCGTCGAATATTTCGTGTAAACGAAGCTAACCGATCGTCGACGCTTTCATTTTCTCCCTCAACGCGTAATGAGAAACATTACAAATGTTTGAATAGGATCGACATAGGAACAGCGGACAATTTTTATTTAACAGCAATTATTTATTGAGCAATATTTCGTTAAGGAACAGGTGCACGGATGCAATACATATTCCAATTGCATTCAATTCCAAGTTAAAGATGTTTAATGGGACCGAACGTGTCACAGGTCGCTGGTTGAAATGTCGCCTCAATTTTGTTTAGGCAAACGATCAAAATTCTGCGTTCCATCGGGGTTCCCGGAGCGATCCTGAAGTACTTAAGCGGCTTTAGTGTCGTACGCGCCGGTCATAATCTCGAGAAGTTGGATGTTTAGCTAGCGGATAACTTGGCGTAAGTGCCCCTGAAACTTTATCAAAATAGCCGAGGCCAGCGTACACAGGGGCGCGCCGGCCGGAACAGCATTTCAATTTGACATAAGTCGCGGCAGGAAAAATAAATAGGATTGCCCGGGTAAGAGGATGAACTACGCATTTGAATTCGAACAAGGCAGGATGGACAAAAGCCGTGCACGCGACTTGGTGACGCGACGGGGCGAATGGGGGGAAAAACTACGCGAATACAGGGCGCAGAAAAACAGTTGAACCGGCAGTCTGGAAGTATCGAAAATCTTGATGCGGCACGCTAGTGTTTCGCTTGAGCGGAAGAAAAGAGGTCGCTCGAGCTGTACGGGCGCCGTGCCGGGCGGATAGAGGAGCGTTTACTTCGACCACGTGCATACATAATAAGGGCAACCCAGTGCGGTAGAGACTAGTGTACGCGCGTTTCTAGAAAACACTGTTGAGACTCGGCCAAAGATTTCGACAAATCCCGCTCCCGTGCTAGCGCGGCCACGCGCACCGGCGAGAACAAACTGAATTAGTGATCTGTTTTCCGAAATTCCGCGCGGTGAATAAAAGATGGCACCCGAGGCAGTCGACTGGCGGGACCGCGTGGCCGTACGAATTCCGCCACCTACAGGACTACAATGTCCGTCGGTTTGAAACGGTCTCGACTCCGCGGTGCCGGCCGCAAGTACAACGTCGCTATCGTCGAGTTTATCTGGGCGAGTGTAAAGTTCCGCGGCAGAGAATTTTATACCTCCCGCCCATTGCCGGGCACCCGGTCGACCGCCCCCGTGGCTAAAGGGTGTAATCGTCTCTGACCGAGCCCGGAGTTGCGCCCTCAAATTAGCAGGTGCTCTCGCTTCGAATGAATCAGCCGAACGATTGTAGCGGCGGCCGTTGTTTCGAAAGTAACGACTTCGTTACCCCCTCCGGTGGTCAAGATATTCCCGACCGGTGGCCGTTGCCGAAGGGTGGTATCGGAGTAAATGAACTACGCTTAACTGCCAGTTCGCAGCGGGCTATTTGATGGGGGGCTGGGGGCGTTATGATGCGCGATCACGGCGCCCCCGCGCACGTTCATGCTTAACTGCCACATGTTGGCCGTGATTAGGAGAGAATTGAAGACGCCGTCGGAATTGAAACGGTCCCGTGTCTGTCGCGAAACTCTTCCGAGGTCGCTTTTATGGCTCGTCGCTCGCGCTCCGCTGTCTCCCGCCGATGGCTTGAGCGTTCTGTGCAAACGTTTCGAGTAACAACGCTACGCTAGAGGGCTAGAGGTTTATTATTTAGGAGGCGGGCGGTTCCCATCGGGATCAACGCCGATTGACGTTCGCTCAAATAATTCGTGTAGTGAAAGCATGCGAAACCACAATGTAACCTGTAAACGTATCGATCATTCAGCAGTATGGCTTTCGAGTAAATGTTCGAATCCGCTTTTGTTAGCGGTTACTGGTCATAGCGACGTTGTACAAAGATATGTTCAGCGCCATTCTCCGCGAATGTACTGCTGGCGCAATAACGAGCAATAATGCTTTTATCAGAGTCATTGTCGCTTTCTACGCGTGCCACGCGAATGACGGTAGAACGTTGGAATCGGAGGCCACCGAAAATGAGGGGAGAAATTATTGATTGGTAAATGCCTGTTCCTCCAATAGCCGTAGAACGGTTGCGAAGAAGAAAAAAAAACAGCAGGAACATGTTACTATTTCTTGGCAGAGGTCGATCGACTGAAAGGTCCGGGCACGAAACGATCGTGCTGAACCGCACTGAGCGCCGTGGCGGATCTATCGATCCTTCGATAATGCGACTTTCGGGCACGATCGACTTCGCACTCTCGCTAACGCGTCGTTATCAGGAAACGTTCACGTGCGAGGTGCCGCTGATGAATGGTCCTTCTCGGAAAGGTACTGGCGTCACGCGAAAAGTTATTTATAATCCCAACGCTCACACGTCAGCGCAGGAGGGACACTTTTTTGAATAAACGTCCGCCCAAGGTGATGCGGTTACGGTTTCGCGCAATGAAACGATCTGTATCCGATTTCTCGGCCATTGGTGAACGACTGAACGCACATCGGGCTCACACACCCCTACATACGCCCCCACTTTCAGATCGTTCATTTGAGCTTTAACACCGATAATCTTGAACCCCGCCATACACACGAAAACGTCGCGCACATTTGCGCTTACGGAAACGCTATCAAAGTACGTGCCCAGCTTCGCGTACGGCTCAAAATGACGTCGTGCTGTGTTAAGATCAACCGATCCATTCAATTTCGCGTTCGGCGAAAGCGCGTGATGCATATCGTTCGACTTTCAATGTAGGCTACTCGTGCCGAATACAAGTATATTCCAACGACATCGTTCGAAATCCACCGAACGCTTTCCCCTTTATACATTGGCCGGAATACTTAGAAATGAACGTCAAAAGTGTATATTCGACCCCTTTATGTTCGGCGAGAATAAGATTTTCGATATTTTCCCCGTTACCGTTCTCTTGCCATCTTGCAGCGGACGGCCGAAAATACTGTAAAGTAGCGCGTGATCGAGTACTCATCGAGTGGAAAGTGGCGGCGATCGTCCGGCAGGACGTGCCAGGCGCGTCCTGGGACACAGACGCTTACAAACGATATCGAGTGGGGCAGAATCGCGAGTCAAACGATATCAAACCCCAAGCAAGCTCCGGCTGCACGGGGTCACCTCAATGCGCGTCCTCCATTGTTAGGATGGTCTACGCCGCGCGCGCCGTGACGCAGATAATCTCGATGCTTCACGTCGAACGTCGTGCGCATTCAGGCGCGGTACTGTAACTAGAATGCCGGCTGAATTGCGAGGATCTCGCAGTGCCGGCTTGAGACGCCACGTTTCCGATTCTCGCACCCTCCGCCAGAAGCATGTGCGCATACACCTACATAGGCACTGTGGCGTCTATTCGCTGGCAGAACGTTAACGCTTTGATGTCGCTGATAGTTGGCTCCGTTCCGCGTACCGTCGTCGTTAAACGCGAAAACTGTTTATTGCGAGAGGAATATTATCGTCTTCGATTGCGATCGCTTCCGCATAGCCGTCTGTCGCGCGGAAATTTCTTACGCGGCGTCAAAAACCTCGCGGATTTATCCTCGGAAATTCCGGTGTCGTCTAGGAGTTTGCACTACTCCACCCGGGCACACACACACGCGACCGACGAAGCAGAGAACGCAAAGAGTGGATATTCGTTGCGCGCGGCGCGAAAACGCGCGTCGCGAATAATATTATGCCGTTTTTCGGCGCGTGTAAATATTTAGTCGGCTGAAGAAGAGGCGCGTGCAGCGAGCCGCTAACGATCTGCTATTTCGCGCGCGCGCGCGCCCGTCTCTGCGGCCATGTGAAGAAAATTCGCGGAAGAGGTATTTTCGAGCGTGCCCGACAGAAAACGCTCCGACCACTCGACACGATGAAATTTCACGTCAACGTATGGCGGCAAACGAACGCTACCGGGCGAACGGGGACGATCGGCTGAAAGTTAGCGGTAAACACGCGGCAGATTAGGTGGCGCAAACCATGAAATAAGTACCACCGCGTCGAGAGGGTTAAATTACCTTCGAAAATAGCTCCGCTCGCGATAAGACTCGCCGCGATTTCGCGCGCTGCCAAACGATAAGTTACTTCTGAACGTACTGCAAATTTCGTACTCCATGTCGTAGACTCGCGGAGCAGATAACTCGGCAATGCTCCGTAGTCGTCTCGCTCTTCCCGTTGGCGAAAATGTTCCTCCGTTTCCGCGTCCTCCCATGATTCCTAAGAGCATAAAGAAAACGACGCTGGGTGAGTTAGAGTACGATAAGAGACGAACAATGAAATATACATTATGGGCTAATCATGTCATCTACATAGTCTCTGGAAATCCATAAGTTTAGGAAAATTCCGGCCTTATTCCTGACGGTATTGAACAAATAATCAGTTTGCGACAGTCAAATCGCAGGCGGCAGTAAATCTTGAAGCCGGTCAAACACGGTACCGTAGATTTCGTGCCTCGGTTCCGTACTCCTTGCACGGCGTGCCACAGTTTCTGTCCCTGACACACAGTGCCGTACCCCCGAACCCGTAGAAGGCCGCGGGTATATTCTCCCGGCGCACTTACGTACGTGTCGTCCACGTGTGTTCGTGGGCAAAGGCGTAGAATTGCGTGTGCGTAGTGTGCGTGCATGTCCAATGAGTTGCCGCGAAGCGACGCTCAAACGTGTGTGCGCGTGTGTACGTGTGCCTTTTTGTACATCGGTGCGAGAGCTTCGACAAGCGAAGGTATACCGTACGTAGACGCTGGTCGTATGCGTTAATGTGGCAGTGTGCGCCTGTACACAGCCTCTCTGCCCGTCACCACCACCGCCAGCTCCAACCACCACCAGCACCACCGCCACCACCACCAGCACCACCACCACCAGCAGCAGCAGCAGCAGCGCACAGGGGGTGGATCGGAAACGCGCATGCTCCCACGGTCGAGAATCTTCCCAGTCAGGGTAAATCTGCCACCGAATCAAGACGTGCGTGCGTGTCGTGTAACGCTATATACGATGCCTGCGTACGCGTATAACCGGTGAGAAACGTAAGGACAGGGAAAGAGTGTGCGAGGTACCGAGCCGAAGGAGAGCCCCGAGAAAGGGCAATTGTTTTCTTTTCTTTCGTTACCGTCAGTGATAGATGGAAGTCGTCTTCTGAGAGAGTGCATCGCGACGGCGAGATGGAAACACGGGAGAGGCGAGGGTTGACAGAAAGAACGCGTGCGGAGACGTAATCGGGTGCGAGGAGTGCTTGCCAGCGATAATCAACGGTCGCCGTTAAACGAAGCGAGACTACTCTCGGATCGACGGAAGGAATGTAGGGAGGAGCAGTTAGGAGATAAATCGCGTGCCGGACTGATGTGGGCGCGTGAGAGTACGGCCCTGTGGAAAGGTCCGATCTAGGGCCTCGTAGGGCCTTCTCGATCAGACCCTGCCGATTAACGCAAAACAATCAGGACGGGAGAGCGAAGCCAGGTTCATCAGGCGTCGCACTCCTCACGTCGCACGCATCCAGCTCGAAACTTTCACTCGAGAAATCCGAGATCTACCCACCCCCGGCGAAACGTCAACCGAGGAGCCGCGATAGGAGAGCGAGATGTGTTACGCGAGGATCTCGCTCTTCAAAGACTACGTCTCGCAATGATATCTCCCAACTGGCGAGGAGTCTGACGAGCATTCGCGTCTCACAAGGAATTCTCTTCGCAACCTTTTCGTTCGCCGGCGAAACCGAACGCTGCCAGAAGGAAACGAAAGGCAGGGCGAAGCGAGAGACTCGACAAGGCGGCAGCGCGGCAGTTCCGGAAGTGCAGTGATCCTGGGGACCGTTTAAACGATCCAAACAGCAGCGACAATCGGTGAAAAGTTCCGCGAACTCGGTGCACCGGGAAGTTTCTCCATAATCGTTTCGCGTTATCTTCCACCTTGCGAGGGGCACACCGTTGAACGTGGTAGTCTCGGAAAAGTCAAAGCGAGAGCAGAGTGTGTTGTGTATGTGTGTGTGTGTGCGTGCGTGCCCGCGGCTGTGCTTGTGCGCGCGTGTGTCCGCGCGTGTGGCTGTGTATGCGCACAATCACGCGTATGTTATCGACTTGGACCGACGTACAGCGGTACGCAATTGGGATCCCGTGCAATGCCCAGCGGGGAAAATTTAGCGTCTCGAGCGTTAATCCGACGAGCGGCGCGATCATTCAAGCTGTAAGCCGCCGGTGGAACGTAGCGGGCAGATTGAAATTAGGCTAATCGCGGTCTAGTCTCCGGTCGTCGCAAGTCGCTCGGACGAGGGCGACATTTCGGCGGCGGGACTTGCAGCCTCGACGATTGGCCAACGAGAGTTAAAGTTCGCCATGTCATCGCGATAAGACGGCAAAACACGCGTCGCGAACCGACTCCTCCGGGCAGTGTCAGAGGTGCTGTGAGTGCGTGACGGTAGTGCGGTGGTAGTGGAGGAACGTCGGGCAGCGTCGAGGATGTGAATATTTTCAGTTACAAAGCGGAAGCGTCGCCGATCGCAATCACAGAAATATGGCTTTGAGATGGCAGGCGAGGCTCTCCATTGCTGCCATACTCTTCATGTGCACGGAAGGTAATTATGATTACTGACCGGCAATCTCGCGCGGCGCTGATACTTGTTGACGAAACGGGTAGAGGTAGGGTGGGCGCACCGCCTCGCGCCGCCGAAGTGAAAATCGTCCGGCTCTCCCGTGGGCGAAAGGGTACACGCGACGGTGTTAATAATTCAATAACCCCCCGCTTCGTATAAGGCGAGCTATCGAATTGAATATATACCCCCGTGTCCCGTCTACTAATCTACGTGTACGTGTGCATAACGCATACACACCGCGTCCGACGATAAAACGGTACACTTAATGGAATTACCACCCTGCATGCATGCATGCGACGCAAATTTCGCGTATGCATTATTCATAAGTCGCCTCGCCCCTGACGCAGTTCGAAAATAGAGTGCACCGTGGTTCCTTACAGCGATTCTTGCCGAATAAATAAAAATAAATTGCCGCCGCTCCTCGCGCTCCCTTTCTCCGACTATGGTTCACGGTCCGAGGACGGCTTTATGCCGTGGAAGTCCCCGACTTTCGGCCCGTCACACTTCATACCCTCTCACATCGCACCTCGTTTACACCATTGTCATTCTCGGCGAATAACTTTCGCCATTCCATGTTACTGCTACACGCTTCGGGCGAGTGAAGGAAAGGCGTCAACTTTCTAAGGTCCCGCAGAGTTTGTGTAGGTAAATTAAACGCTCGCGAGTGCATCGTCTTCGACTTGTTCGCACCAGGACTCGGTAATTGAGGCGAATTCTGGAAGCACCTGGTAAAGGGTGAATCACAGGGTCAAGGAGGACGACCACAAAGCGGCACCCTCAAATTATACGAATTGTTAGCGTTCCTTGACGTAAACTCCGCAGGGCATGACTTTGCTACGGTGCGACGGAGAGAGAGAGAGAGAGAGAGAAGTAATTGAAAACTAAGTTGACATTCCAATTTGCAAGTACATCGTCCGTAGTTCACCGTGCATAATATTAAAGCTAAAGTTAGTTTCTGTAAATGAAACACTCGTGCAAATGTGGTTACAGCGCTCCGATAATGACCGTTCCATTTTCCTGGATTTATATTTATTCTCTGATTGCGAATGTCCGTTTAATTAGGTTATCGCGCATCGCCTGGCGCTGCCGCATAGACGAGCACTTGTTTTTACGGACATTAGCGTTCTTAGGTCATTGCTGATCGATCGATCGAGCCTCCGGGTTATCAGGCGGAACTCTTCGCACATTGCTTTTCCACGTTTTGCACATTTTGCTTCTAAACAAAAGTGTATTCACAAAGTGTATTCAGAAACCTTATTCCACTCCCCCGTACCTCTATACGCACACGGACGCGCGAGCCAGTGAATCGTTAGAACGAAACCGAACAACATCTATGTACACAGAAACGATTCTGATATTCCATTCCATCGCATCTGATTGCGTAGTGGGGGGGAAAAAAAAACAGAAAAGTAGCTGCATGAGGATCGCAATCGGTGCGACGATAAAGGCGTTCCGTCGCCTGTCGGCGTCGGCGTCGACGTCGACGTCGGTGTTGCGAATATGTCGTTGACCCGCAGCACTTGAACCTGCAATAAACAGAGCGCGCGTGCGGCTTATCAGATGCACAGGCCGTATGAAAAGCAGCGGGGAAAATCGAGGAATAAGGTAGCGCGCGGCAGAAAAGTAGCGCGCGCGTTCCGAAACGCAAGAAAACTCGCCGCTGCTCGGCGGATAAATTTTGTCGATGTCGGCGGGCCGGAGTGATCCGCGTGGGAACGATATGGGGGAAGAGAACGCGATGTCAAATTACGCGCAGTGCACTCGCTGTTCCTCGCCGAACGACTTCCTGCGTCGGCAAGTCGACGGCTCGGAAGCGAAGTTCGCGCCGTAGATAGTGGAAATTCCGTCGGTCGAAAGTGCTGATTACTGCCGTTCGCATTCTCCTCGTCGACGAGGAGCCGTCGATGAGCGAAAGAAGTCGAGCGACGGCATGAAACGTCTGAGAAACGACGACGGGGGAAAAAATATGCGACGCGTCGGCTTTGGGGTCAGATGAAGCAGACACATTATGCCGCTGGATCGAAGCGACGGATTTTTCTCCAGCGCCGATTCCACGGCTGCCCCCAGTCCCATATCTTATTTCTTCGATTTGACGACAGCTCCCGCGGACGGAAAACTTCCGCATCAGCTTTCACGGCCGGCAAACGATCCGCCCTATTCTCTCCGGGCTCCCGCCGTTTTTTCGAGCGCGGCACAGAACGAAATTTCCTTTGCCGCGCGCGCGCCTGTGCGGCGAAAGATTTACGACGCCGAGAATTCGTTCGCTCGCCGGCGAGTTCAAACATTTGATATTTCGAGGGAAGATGGAATTTTGTCGGAACGAGACCGTATATCGCTATGGTGCGCAATAAGTTTTGGCCCTGACCACCACGTTTCTACGGTTTACGGTCGTCGATCAGCTCGCAACTGTACTACGATCGTTGTGGTACAAGATTTTTAGCACGATACCGCTGGATGGGAACATGTGACGTCTCTGGATACGCCACGATATGGCGGGTTATGGCCGCGCAGCACGAAACACCCTTATCCTCCGTGCCTCACGCTTTCCCTGCGTTCTCAGTCTTTGATCGGGTTGAAAATTCTCCGGCCACGAATCTCGTCCCCCGTCACACCGCGGAAGCTCCCGCTTGGAAATATGTTCTCGGCGTCTTCCTCAGTCTAAAGATCGCCCTGATGATTCTGTCTCGACGATAAATCGAAGTGCCCTATTTGTCTGTCTTCTAAGAAACAGGCCCTCTCTCCTTATTCTCCTCACCACCTTTCTCTCGTCAGCATCCTCCCGCGATAGTCCGCTTTGTCGGCAACAACGTGCATGCGGCTTCACTTGCTGGCTCATTGCAAAATCGAGGACGCCGCGAAAAAATGTTGTGACCGTATGAATTGATCGGCGGATATTCGGCAGGGTTGTTTGTTGAAAATTTGATGACGGTCAGAGCTCAACGACGCGCGACGACAGGCCACGCCATGCGCTGCCGGTTCGTTCGGTTTTTTTTTACATCAAAACGGTGAGGTTGTACACGCTCGAGCACCGGATCTGCGCATCAACCGTCGAAGCTAATTCGCGTGCCGCGCTTGCCTATGATTTTGGCATTACGCTCCGTCTCGCCTCATTCGATTAGATGAATCCCGGATATTACAGTTGTTATTTCAATGCTGGCAGCGGGCAGATCGGCTGAATTATTTGCCCCGATAACGGACGGGCGGAAATATCTCACGTATATCGACCGAATGGAGCCGAGCGCTTAATAAGTAGGGCATGAAAAATACAGAGGAAACGTTTGTGCGGCGAATATGTATTCTCAAGATGTAGCACAATCGACGATCGAATCCGGCGCCGCGGCGTGCATCGCATCCCCGCTCTTTTCTAATCACGAAAATGGATGCAATAAAAATGATTGCTCGCGTCTGGCGTTACCGCAATATCTATTTGTTGAAACGTTATAGCGCCAGCCGACGCCAAAAACTTCGCCGGCCGTCGAGAGAGTGTCTGTCCATAGACCCGCGATATTACTAAACGGCTTCTCTCCCGCGTTAAATCCGGGCGAGAGCGCGGGCTCTCAAAGTTTCAATGGATGGCCATTTATTAGAATTCGCCCGGTGAGAATGGCGGCGAACGCGGGGAGACAATTATAACGACGATAATGGCTGGTCACGAGCGAGTAAGAGCCGATTCTCAAGATTTACTCGGCGCACCGCACGCGCTTTTACGTTAATTCGCTCGGGTCCGTCGACAGGTGTGTAGGCCGTATATTATTCCGAAATAAACTCCGCGATGGTCGGCAGGTGCTCCCTCAATCTCGAAACTTTCGACTCCCCCGAAACTTCATTCCACAATCATTTTGCCACTTCTCCGCTATGAAATCCGGGGCGAAGTATGACGAACCTTGAAATAACTTTCCGCAATAATAAAACCCGGGGGTTCCATGGTGAGTTCGTGAGTCTCAAGTTCCTCTCATAGCCTCGGGCGCACTTCGTTATTCGCCCAGATCTCTTTAGAGCGTCATATAGCACGGTTCTGCGAGAAGGAGGCCAGGAGACGAGACGGAGAACGGGGAAGAATAAAGTACCCAGTAATTATTTTCACGCCCAGTGAAATTGGCCGCTCTTCCCGCGTCTATCGTCACTCCCCGCCTACCTCTTTTCTCCTCCGTACACTGTTTTTTTCCCCACCGTCCATGTCTATTTGCCATCGCTCTGTTCTCGATTTATCTGGCAATCTCGGTTAAAGGCTAATTGCTGGACGCGATGGCTGTTGGCACTGGCGAATCAGACTGATTAGCAAGCGCGCGGTGAATTTAGATTCTTCTCGTCGATGCCGACCGTGAACACGTGTAAACTATATGATTCGCAGCGACCCATGCGTTTAACGCTATTCAATTTCGATCGGTATCAGGCCCTGTCTCGCTGGCGTATCAACTTTCTGCGAGCGGGCGGGCGGGAAGGTTGAGTGCGTTGCCAGAAGCGGTGCATTAATACGTCAACGATCTCAGAACGAGATATCCGTAATTACAGTCGAAAGACAGATGGACAACCGATGTTGATGGGTTAAAGCCTGTCAGGATTGCACGATACATCGCATTATGCGGACCGGGTGAATCGATAGCCGCGGCCGAAACGTCAACCGAATTCTATGAAGCGGAGTACCGACTCCTCCATATTTGCATCTTAATCCGTCGGCTCGATCTCCCGCAGAATTGATACGGCTCTCGTGCACGTACGTGTTTAGGAAATCCTTTCATGACTTCTCTCTTCCTTGCCAGCCGAGCGTGCTCGACCCGTGCACGCGGTCACACACGCTCTCTTGCACGAGGAAGCCTTGTTACGAGGCGGCCCTTCTACAGGGAGGAAACATTAAGTTTCCCCGTGTTTTAATTACGAGCCTAAGCGCGAGCACCCTCGACCTGCTTAAACGCGGGGAGGCCCTGCAGTCGAGCTGCATTTCCGTGTCACGTGACGAGTGACGATAAACTCACGAAATCATGGCCGTCCCATTATTTCGTGCCCACTCCTTCCCTCGGCTGCCTCTCGACACCTTCCCTTTTCCCCATAATGGATACCGTCTCGTCCTTGCGTTTTCGTCTTTGCATTTTCGTCTTCGCATTATCATCGCTACGGTTTAACCCTCCCACTCCCCCTACCCCCTTTCTCACGATCCCTGCGCGTCTCTCTTTGCATTATCCCGAACACGAAGACGATCCAATCCTTTGTGCAGAGGATTTACGCGGAGAACCGAGCTTAATTAATTAATTGCTTTTGCCCCGTCCCACGAGGCCGTCTCAGCTTGCTCGTCAAAGTTTAGTCACCTTCCTTTTTCCGGGCTCCCAAAAGGGAAGGGCACAGAATGAAATTTGACCCGACGTCGTTAAAGCTTCTAATAGCGACGATCCTCGAGAGCTTACACGCCGATAAAATACAGAACCGCGCACTGCCGAGTTGACTCTTGACATATCGCGCGCCGTGGCGCCGCGTCTCGAGACAATAAGACAATTTGACACGGTCAACCAGTCGCCCTTTTCCTTTCATTCTTTCCAGGTAAACAAAGAAAACTGCGACTTTCCACGTCCTTTGAAGTTATTCTAAGGTCCGTCTTCAGGCGAATTTCTACGTTGCGATTTCTCATACAGTTATTGTTTCTCGCGTTCGATTCTCGGACAAAAATAGCGTCGGTTAATATCGACAGGTTTAGAGATCGACATCAGACGTACGAGTGACCCCAATCTGTCGTTATGATTTATACAGTCCCTTGTACATTGGTTAATATCAAGCCCGGTTCTTTCCGGTGCACATGTACTTGGGTGCAGGATACGAAAGTGGGCGCAATTTTGCAGAAACAGCGGACTTCCATTCATTACGATTCGCTGCGAGCAGTCTTTTATGCGGAGTATCATCGAGATTATGACGTCGTAGGGCGCACTCGCCGTAAATACGTTCAGCGAAGTGGACAACTTTCGTGTTCCTTAAAAATGCGTAAAGTACGAAGTCCATATCGTAAAGCACGAAGACCGCCTCGTAGGGGGGGGAGGTGGCTGGAAAGGGAGACGGTCGGCAGCGCAGCGATATACCGTTTCCGCCATTTTATTCTCATTCCGTAGCAACAAATCATTTATGTCGCCCCATTACTATGCGCGAAAGTTATACTCGTAGACCGAACGCGTATACCGAGCGAGCTTTTACTCGCTCGCGCAAGCCCGGCGATTTATTTCGCGCAATCTCTGGGCAACGAGAGAAAAAATAACGGGGGCCGCGCGGCATAAAACATCGCGCAACGTAGTTCGGAAGACAAATCTGCGGTGTAAAGTCACGCGAGCCTCCCCGTGTGATTAAATTACATTAGGTATTTAAAAGATAAGGCTCGGCCTTTATCTAACTTATTTATCGAAGGCGGCTACTTTACGACGGCCCTTAAAGACCGATGTGTGCACCGGCCCCTGCATCATCGTTGACAGCGGATCAGATGATCGAAACTCGTCGGGTAATTTATACCGCAGCGCCGCTGCGCAAGCAGCGTAGGTAGGCGAACGCGCGTACAGTTTGCCTATGGAAATGCCGTGTAATTCTTTTAAAAATCAATGCTCAACACGTTCGTCTATTCGACTAGTCCTCGCGCCCCACCATTCTCATTCCGATTCCGCGTGAACGTCGAGCGTCGCACAGGGTCGCCGAATGAATTTACATTCTTTTACATGCAATACTAGGTTCGCCCGTAGGCTAAGCTCTGCCGCGTAGACCAGCCTCGCTCCCGTAGCCCGAGGCGTTTATGTCGGCGCTTCAATTCCACTCGAAATTAAATGCAGATTAAGTCCGGTGGTCGAATCTCCGCTAAAATTATTGACAAAAATGCTCGTACAGGCCGTAGCCCGAATTCGCGCTGGTACGGCAAAGAATTAAATGGCAATATGGTAATGAAATTCGACTTAGCAGAATGAAGTTCGGAAAAATGGGAACACGTTATGGCTGAAAAAGAGTCGAATTTGCGCGACGTTGGTGAGATACTACGGGGCGGAATCGAGATTAAATAGAAATTGTGCGCGAAAAACGTAAAGTGAGTTTGCGAAGCCAGTTTTGCAAAGGTCATTCGTTCAGAGCACACCGCGTGCGATCTTAATATTCAGAACATCCCCGGCAAGAAACCGGGCTGCGCCCAACTTCTCTCCGTCCGGAAAATTGCAACGAGACGCAACCATAAACGTTTCCTTTAAATACGTTAATCCGGAGATCCCTAAATGATTCCGATGCAAATGGTCTGTCACTGTCAGTTTCTCCTGTTGCGAACAACAGCATCCACGATGCCAGGTCAGAGGCGAGTTTAAAAGGAACATTTCACTAAAATTCGAGATCGCGCAAACGTGAAAATCCGAACAGTGTCGGTTATCGTTATCGTTACTGTTACCGTCCTACTGCCGTTATCGAGCTTTCTAAAGGGAGACAACGAGTAGCACGCCCGAATGCACTAGTTTTCGACTTATGAACGTTGCATTAATTCGGTCAGGAATTCGGCGTAACGACGCGAATAGAAACCGAATTTACCTTCCTAAGCGCCATTCGTTCGCTCGGAGGTTAGAATTCATTTGAATATTCGGATCGAAAGCACATCAAATCGTGGCTGGATATTTCAACGGAGGCGCGCGTTAACGTGGAATTATGGTCTTTAACTACGACGTATCGAATAAGAGATGCGAGGAATGATACCGCAGGAAATCCATTTCTTAAAGATGCGACGTTTATGGCTGTCGGATATGCAAGAGGTACGTGATACGGAAAATAATTTTGAACCTTCGACGTTTACCGGGCAAAGGGAAATTTTTGGGATCATTTTATCCGATCCGACATGGAGCGACGCGACGCGACGCGACGTGCCACTCCTCTCATTTCGACGCTATCGACATTTTGACAAGAACGCGTTCTCGCACGTTAGTCGAGCATTCCGAAAATTCCGCAAACTGCCAGCAAATTGGCTCGAACTCGGCAACCGAGAGGTTTGCGTACCAGCGCCGCCAACTGCGACGAATGATAGCCCGTGAACATACCGCTCCGTAAATATGCGCATCGCGCTCCGTCAACATCAAGCATTCCTCAATTTTTCTGCCATCGCAATGACGCGGTCGAGACAAACATTGTCACCGGCAAATCCATTCAACGAGCGCGTCGCGATAAAACGACGAACAGTATCAGTGATCGTTCGGCCATCGTTCACTGCCTTCTAATTCCGAAAGAGGCGCGAGTTTAGCGCTGAAAATCCGTCCAATCAAGATACCGTGCAGGAGTAACACGATCCAGAACGAAACGCGATCCTTGAGAAGCTTGAAATGATCTTGCCCGCGCGGTCGTCGCTAGCCAGCAGCTAGCCGAAGGACGGGGATCCGCGAGGTATCGTTATCGTTCCGCCATTATCGATCTTTTTACGAGTAGGGCACATGCCGCACAATACCCTATCGCCTTGCCCGTTGACGCGCGGAAAAGGCTAGCGGCACTTTGCCGACAGTAAATTGCAGCGGCTAACCGGCGCCTTATTGCACGGCCCGCGAAATAACGCGGCTCGTAATCTTCTTTCCTCGTCTAATTAGAGCGCTCGCGCACTGCGAGCTCATGGCCAGCATCCGACAATGACGACATTGCGTGCACAGTCCCTCAATTCCTTGCCTTCCTTCTCTCGCCCCTCCATGCTTCGCCGTCTCTCTGCCACCTCTTCCCACTCACTCTTTCCTTGGGGTTTACGATAGCGCTGCACCGAGAGAAGGCGTAATTACTCGGCTCCACCTGCCGTAACCTCTGGCCCTGGGCCCCCGGTCGTAATAATGCGAGTAACAGTCCACGTCAAATGGCACATTGGATGACAGAGGATGCAATTACTGGGAAGCGCCGGCGAAAGAAGGAGCCCCCGCGTTATCCGAGACAAATCCGACTTCTTGCCCGCCGCGCCGGGAAACGAATGACTTTCAATTTGCCGGACGAAGCGGGTCGGTCTCGATGTATGAGTCAACGAGTCTCCGCACGGACTCCCAGGGAGGCGAATTTTCCGGCGTCCTCGTCGCGCCGCCGATATAATAATATAATGGCTTCGCTGCGTTTCGTTGCGCATCAAGTTGCTCGGCGTGTCAATACCGACGTCGTAAGTTGCGCAGAAGAGGTGAAGAGGAGTGCCGAGCTCCTGATGTGCGCTGAAGAGCTCGTTACGACCTCCTGCGGGTTTAGTAACCGCTAGGAAATTAATTAAAGCAACCGACTCTGATGCGCATGAGATATCAAGAAAGGTTCCTTAGTCGCGGGTGCAATAAATTCTTTTAATCAACCCACCTGCTGCCCTCTTCCCTTCCCGGACCTTTGACCGACATCCGGTGAAAAGAATTTATAAGCTTCTTGGCCCACATTCATATTGCACGTATCGAAAGTATTCCACGTTATTATATCGGCGAGGCAGACCTGAGAATGTTGGCGCTTCGAATGCCTGCTGGGTAACTACATTTTTCCGCGAATTAAATACCATTCGAGAGAGCCGACCGTGGACAAAACAATTCTGTGCAGCATTCCAGCGTCGGCGGGGAAGGTATTTTATACAATAATAATATCGTTATCCGACATGGATGTTTTTAGTGCGCCGCGTGCTGCAACATCCATTATGAGTTCAAGTTAATCGTTCTGGCCCGCTGGACGAAGAAAGCGTTTATGCACCGAGGCTGTGTTACAACGAATGATGAAATGTTTACGCATGTAACGCTCTCATTACCGTCGTCTCCCGTAAATATACGCACGGTCACGCACTCCTATGTACGAGGCAGCCAGCGTTACGTACATATATTACGAGGACTGTGCATGTCATCATTGCTCCGACAATGGCGTCTCGCCATTAGTCTCCTCATGATGTATTATAAGGAAAACAATGAAGGGCGATTTATCCTGGGGAAGAAAAGCGGAGAGGCCTTTCGCCGTTGCAGACACCCTGACCCTCTCGCTCTCTCTCTCTCTCTCTCTACCTCCCTCCCTCCCTCTCCCAGCCTTCTCTCTCGTCCTTTCTTCCTCGTACTCTCTAATTCACTCTTAAGCCCAGGCGTAATGAGCTCTTATCTAATCTAATTCCATCCAATCTCCCTCTGGCTACAGGTACACTCCACGACTAATACGCGCCCTCGCCCCGACACTTTCTACGTTCTTCGCCGATGAATGTACACGCCGCACCCTTGTCGCGCTCTTTGTCACACCGACGCGCGACCCCGGACGAATCTCGTTTGGTGGGACATGCGGCCGGAGATTGTTTCCCAATTTTATTACATCAAAGTTCGTTACCTCGTCCAGCGGAAAATTTACCTTCCTCGCACTCGCGGAACAAGAGATCGCCGTGGCGCGGCTCGCAACATCACCCTCTTTCTTTTCCTATTCCCGAGAAAATCCCTCGTTACGAATTAATTAGCGCTTACCTAGCGCTCACGTAATAAGGAACGATGAAGCGTACGATCCCTGGCTCTTTTTATCTCGCGAATCGCCAGCTATCCGGATCGCTAAATGACTTTCCGTTTCCAATGGCCTGCCCGAATCGCAATTCCTTTCGGAGGACGCTGAACAAGAGAAGAGCGTGCGCTGAAGCTGCTAATTAAGTCTGACTTTGTTGAGCGGTGTTCCGCCATCACGTCGATGCGAGCTTTATCAAAATGCACTTTAATAACGAACACAACGCGGTCAGGTCTGGCGAGGCGTGTACGCGCGACGCTACGTGCGCTGTGCAAAGCTCGTCTCGTTCATTAATTGAGAGATTTCCACGCATTGACGGCAATCGGCGTACAGTGCTTCGCTATTCAGCGCGCTCAGAAATCCCTTCCGGCGTGGATCGGCTGATGGAATCGCTGGCGTAGCAGCGGCTGCTAGAATGAGATGGACGCGAGGGAACGGGTGCACGGTATTGTCAATACGACATCGGCGAGGCGGACTGCGCTTCAACCATTAAAATAATATCTCCGGGGGAAAAAAAAGGGGCGGGAAGAAAGCGAAATGTTGAACATTTTGACAAGGGCGCGAGGAGTGCGTTGCTGTTGTCGGCGTGTGTGAACGCCGCGGATGCTGAGAGCGCGAGGGAAAGAATGAAAGGAGAAGGAGCCCCTACAAGGCATACAGCAATTCCATTTCATCATCCGACGCTGAGCACTGTACAAAAGTAGTAAAATCCACTCTAGGGTGACAAAGCTTTTACAGTGGATCGTTCGGAGTGCCGTAAAACTCTTAAGTGTACCGGGTCGTTCGATACTGGCTGCCGATGATATTTCGCTCATTTACATACGTCTTGAAAGGTCCGTGCCTAGGAACGGGCGCATTCGAAAACGCATGCATATGAAAAGGGGCCTTATCGGCTTTTACTGTATGCCCCGCATCGTGCGGCATTCGAATGTGTTCAGGAAGAAAAATGTTTTTTTCCTCGTTGCAGATACACTCAGTCTCGGAGATCGTACAATAGATAACATGGACAGACACGCGAGCCAGAGCAGACCCCGACAGCAGCTACTGGATCACAGTTCCGGTCTGAAGTCGAAGCCGGAACCGACATTCGACTTTTCGCAAAATACCAATGTCACGGCATTGATCGGGCAGACAGCCTATCTGACGTGTCGAGTCCGCAACCTAGGAGATAAAACGGTAAGCCGCCTTATTTATGCATAGAACGTGAGGACAATTCGGAAAAAGCCACGAAAAATCGTCGAAACGTTGCGAATTTTCTAATGGGAATGAACATGTGATGTACTCGTAGCGGTGTGCGTTCACGTGAAATTTATATGAGAAAAGTAATTACATCGAAGAAGACTTGTGCGAATGAGAAGGATGTGGAGAGAGAGAGAGAGAGAGAGAGAGAGAGAGAGATTCCGGTCTTCGTAAAGAGCTTAGCAGAAGCGATTTGCAGGAAATAATCGAGTTGCTTGAGGTCGATTGAACGTTAATCGACCTTCGAAGCAACTGGAAACTCAATTTTATCGCAGTCACAGTACCTATTGCCATTACTGGGTCGAACGGTCGATTGAAAGTTATGCGCGGAGGTGTTGAGTCTTTGACTTGTGATTGTAAATCCGTAACAGCTCCTTTGCATTTTACCCGAACGATGCGCTCTCTAGTTTTGTATTGATATGGAAAACTAGAGAACTTTAGCAAACACCTATAAGAGCCTAATTGTAATTCACTATTAGCGATGGCTTCGAAGCGATCGCGCTTCTGTGACGTGCTACGACAAGTTATGCGTATACGAGTGTAGATCAATATCTGTATTTAAAAAACCAGAACAAATGTAATAGAAAGTCTAGCCGCTTCAATGGTATCAGATTTTATACCGGATAAAGTTACATTCGGGAGAAGCAGTAATGGCATTACGGAATTCGAGCTATTTCGGTATGGCTTGGATTACAGGTCAAGTGGAAATTCAATTTTCCAACGGCTATGCGACAACGCCCGGTTGGATGTTTGTATAAAATTGGTCGATATTTTTAGTAATTATTCTACTGAATTACGCCGGAATTGAATGCACCGTACAATGCAATTAAGTACTTTACCGCGTATCCCCGACCGTTCCCGCAGCAATTTAATTATTTCGGTCTTGGCAACTGGGCAACCGTGACGGGAGAAAGCCGATTTACGTGTCGCTTAATTGATCGAGACTGCCTGCCAGAAAGCCCGCGAGGCCTTCGTCACAAATGTCTCGGGCTTCGTCTAAATGCCGTAACGAAAGTGTTTTAATATCCATTGGCAATAAGTGCGACATAGCGCGCGTTGGTTATCGATCCGCTCATATTCGGAATTCGCGGCATATCCCAACGGCAAATGCTAACTCTCATACATACCGGTATCATTCGCATTCCGGGACGCAGCCGTTTGGAATAGTCCGGTATACCTTATCGTGGCCCGATGAATTTTTAACAATTTTCTGCATGTAACAAAGACCCCGCCGCAGCGGCGTTTGGAGTTTCCGCTTGGATTTCAAAGCTCCGTGCGGATCATAGAAACTGTTGCCGAGTAACTAGTACGATAACGTAAACGGCACCCCGAAAAAGCAGGAAAAAAATAAACGGCCGCGCGGAACGCGGGTTGGCTGGGGAAAAAAGACAGCGAGCGCGAAAGTTACGAAATACATCGGTGAAATACCCGCGGCGAAAACATAGTCGAGTCAGAGCGCCGCAGTGGCTCGTTCCGACGTCTGAAATGGCGCGCCTGTGGATCGAGGGCCTGCCGCTCGGGGCAATTCATAATATAACCGAGAATGCCATGAACCTTAGAAATTTACCTTATCGCATTACGTGACGGATGGAAAATTCCATTTGTTTATCATTTGAATTTCTCGCGTTCCCCGTCGCAGACGGCTCGACGGTGCACCGCGCACTCATTTGAAATTCAACCGCGGATCATCCCCGATCCATTTAACATTGTGTTAAGAAGTGCCCGTCTATCTGCTCTTTACCCGCGAGGCACGAGCCGCCTTCGCGGTATACCCGTCTGAATGCCCAAGTAATTGATTCTCGGAAACAATTAAATAGTCGTTTGGAAGTTTTGACGAGTTATTAAAATATCCCTCGGGCTGCGAAAAAGTCTATCCCCCGCGTCTCTAGGCAAATAGGCAGCCGTGTAATCGAAAAGTTACAGCCGCCATCGAATGCCGCCGAGGCCTGATGCACCGCGTAGGCGTGGGGAGTCGATTTGTCCAACTGCAAACGGTTTTTTCCGCGCATAAAACGTCATATATTTATCTCCGAATGAACTGATTGGGAAAACAATTTATGCAGGAATATTCAGCGTTCGTCAGCGGGACGAGAGCACTTTGACGATTTGATACGCCGATAAACACGCTTTATCGTATTTTCATAAAATATTACACGGTTTCAGCTTTCCTCTTTCATCATCCCTTCTTGTCTCCCTACCCCGTTCGCTCGTTTACCGTCGAGAATGGGTCAAGTACCGCCGGCTCAATATTGCGCGAGGATCAACCGTGCAGTTAATTTTTGCATCGCGAGGGAGAAAGAGAGCGAGAGGCTAAATGGGAAACAAAAAAATATTTTCCAACGGAGGCGTGCGCTCGTTAGCATAATTCCCTGGGGGAAGGGAACTCTGAACTGAAATCTCGAGTGGAGTGCCGCGAGCGTCATCGACCGCATCAATATATTGATGGGTTGAATGCCGTCGACGCAACATTTTACGAGGGTCGCACGCGCGCCTTTAACATTGCCGACGCTCGGAAAAAAAGGAGACTTAATGGCTCGTCAATGTATCGGCAGCGGAGCATTTTGCCGCAAAGAGCGAGTTGCACATCGAAAACGATGAACGATTGTGCCGAGAGAAGAGCGCAAAGACTGAAAGAAGTATGAGAATGTTACCAGAGGAGAGAGAGAGAGAGAGAGAGAGAGAGAGAAACATGAAAAGAGCACGGAAGCAAACATCGAATTGAAATATGGCACTCATCGCCGACGCCGCATATATCTATCCGCCCTCTCGCAATACCTTGCATACAATGGCGAAGAACTATTCGCTATACTGTGCTCCTGTTCATTCGAGTTTTATGTTCAACATTCATCATACCGGACGTCTTCTTGCCAGTAGACCATCCACTCTGGCCCACTGTTACACGGCTGCTTCGGTCAAACGCTTTGCCACTGTCGGGAGGTGAGTTTCATTGTCAGTTCCACGAGCGCCGTCTCAGTAGTGCAGGTCAACGTTTAACCCGTCCATCCGCCGTGGAGCGCTGCACGTTATCCTGTCGGGCGGCGTCCGAAAGAAATCCCGTTGCAAGTTCGTAGTCGGGCCGATGAGACGCGCTCGGAAATTTAATTGCGACCGACGCGACGCACGAAGCAATTACACGAGAAAAATAATGGACGCCCACCGTATATCGTGGTACGCGCCGGTACCGTCGAAATTGCTCGTTAATGTCCGCACTCAAAATTCCGTCCGCCGTCGAGTCGTCTAAATGCCCGGCTTTTGCCGACGCGGACGGCCGCACTGCGTCGGATCCACGAAACAAATTCGTTCAGCGACAAAGAGACACACGTCCGGAATGACGTAGTCCTCGAGAAACGATGTCCGTGGAACATTATATCCACGCATGCATCTATACGTGCGCGTGCACGTTGAGCTTTCGTGCGATACCTAGCGAAGAATGTGAGAAACCATTTGCCACGTCGCCCTAATGTCCGCACAAGTTTCGTTTAGCGTTCGGCATTCATCATTCCGGACATCTTCTCGCCGACTCACCCGACGCAGCCCTCGCCCAACCCTTGGCCAACTCCCGCGAAACCCCTTCTCGTCGACCCTGTCTCGAGTCCCGAGCACTCGCCGGGCCGGTCGTCTCGATGGATAAGTTGGGAAACGCTAAACTGCTTCTGTTCCTGAGCAGCAGCCACCGCTCTGCAGACGCTGCGAGACGTAAACTTCGCTGAGTAAATACGTTAAGTGGCGCCAACAGTGACGTACGTATATGGCGTATATGCGAAGAGAAGCGGACACACCGATGCATTGACGTTGCTGCGCACATGTCTACGCGGGCCCTGTGTATGGCTGTATGTGCATAGGCGCGAAAATGTGTATGGTCGGATTCTCAAGAAATATCGACGAACGACGACGGCGGATTCTTAAGGTACCCGCAACACTTTCCGCGCCGAAGGCGTGCCATCGGACACGGCACTTGCCGAGAACTGGCCATTAATATTCCCCGATCCTTCTCTCCGACGGCGACGCGGCATTAATTCTGGAGTCGTAATTAAAAAAGCTAAAATAGGGAAGGCACGAGGGGAATGGTAAGAATGCCCTGCGATTGGAGTGATTAAACGATTCGCCGGGACCCAATGAGCATCGTCGACGTCACTTTCAGCGGAGCTGGTTCGTGAGGACAATAACGTTTGTGAAACGGCTTCGCGGTTCAAAGATTGACATGACACGAAAGCGAATTTGCGAAGGTCCGCAGGACTGTTACTGTACAAGAAAAATACGCGAGTCGCAGTCGTAACGCGGAGTAACGTAACGAGATCTAAGAAATTTCATTATCTCGATTAGGGGCAGAGAGGAAGACGCATTTGGATTATTTAATCTGCGAGATCAACGATATAACGTGCAATGTCACTTGTGACGCGGATAAAAATATTCCCGGAGATCCGTTGCCCCCTTGAAGTCGAGGGCACAATCTTCTTCGATGAGAAGGGACGGTATTCTTTTCCCCCGTCTAATGGAATATCTTGGACAATTGGAAGATCCTTTGAAAAACACAATATTCCTTTTCCGACGCGGAGACGGTGAAAGGAGGGGGGAGAGTGACAGAGAGAGAAAGGGAGAGCATCGCGAAAAGATTGCAGTGAAGAGCAGCAACTCGGATCACTTCGTTCGGGGTAATTCTTTTAGTTCTGCGGGAGCATTCCGGAAAATCGTGCACACCCCTTCGTCCACTTTAAACTGCACCGGCGCCGCCACCGCCGCCACCACCATGGCCGCTACCGCCGCCATTCTTATGAGATACCCTCGTGCGAGACGCTGAACGAGTCCCGAAAGACCCGGCGAAACTTTCCGTATTCCTCGCAGAAACTTTTCCGCGCTCCTCTCCCACGGATAGACGGGGTTCGACTTTTCGTGTGTCCGGAAATAGACGGATCCTCCTCGTTCGGTCTTTCCGTTTGGAGATTCGGGTAAACTTGCCGATGTACCGGAGAAGCTACTTGGCGAAACTAGACTCTCGGCAGAATTCCGCTGAATTACTTTCTCGTTTGCCGGTTAAGAGACGGCACTGCCGAAGAGACGCGAAGGCAAATACGTGCCGGATGAAATTATTACCATCGAGAGAGGATGGCAAAGTTGCGTTCGGAAGAAGTTTCAATATGACCGCGGAAGAGTTACGGGTGCGCCAGCCACTTACGCTCGCCGAATGGCTGATTTACGAGGATCGATTATGAGGAAGTCCGACTCGAAAATTACGCCAATCCGAGCGTCTTCTTAATCTTCCTAATCTCTTTGCTCCGTCTACCGGCGGCACGCACGCTGGAGGAGCAATCCTCCTAATAATAGTCGGCGTCGCCTTCTTTTTCCAATCTCCCCGACCACGACTCCCGGACTCCCCAAGAGATAACGATGGCTGACGGTTCTTCGATATTCTATCTGCCAAGGTATCCTGGGTCAGACACAGGGACATCCACATCCTAACTGCGGGCGCGTACACCTACACGAGCGACCAACGATTTCAAGCCTTGCACAGGCAAAACACAGGCCAGAACAGCGAGTGGTCCGAGTGGACTCTGTGCATAAAGTGGGCGCAAGAGAGAGACCAGGGAATCTACGAATGTCAGATCTCAACTATTCCCGTCAAGTCGCATCAATTCCACTTGAACGTTGTCGGTAAGTTGGACGAATAAACCGCTTACACCCTCTTTCTTGTTTTCTTTTATCCGAACGCAATAACGCACACCACACCTTTCGCGACTTGATTTTTCACCTCTCAACGGCGCGTTCCATGCGTCAACGTCCTTTACTTCTTCAACCTCCGTCCTCTTTCCAACCACCATTTAGGATTGCCGAACCCTCTAATATCGCATTCCGATCTCGTGCCGTCGCTTTGCGCGAAACGAGAAGGAACCCCTTACTCTCCCGAGAGTTTCCGAAGCCGGCAACCGTTAGGTGTGACGAGCGAGTGTTCGCGTAAAGAACCCTCGGACTTCTGGATTCATTCGAGGGACGACGGCACGAGGGCGGAGAAGGAGGAGGAGGGGAGAGAGCGAAAAGGGAAGAAGGCGAAGGAGTGAAAGGAAATCCTTCTTTATCGCAGTACCCACGGCGACGATACTGGGCGGTCCGGAACTGTACGTCGGTGCAGGAAGCACGATAAACCTGACGTGCGCTATACACTTCAGTTCGGAGCCGCCAGCCTACATCTTCTGGTACTACAATGAGAACGTCCTGAGCTACGACAGTCCCAGGGGCGGCGTCTCGGTGATAACCGAGAAGGGTGGAGACGTCACCACCTCTTGGCTCCTCATCCAGACGGCACAGCCCTCGGACTCTGGAGAGTACAGCTGTAAGCCCAGCAACGCCAACACGGCGTCCATCAGGGTTCACGTCTTAAACGGTGAGTCTTTGTTCCTCGCAATTCTCGAGCATTAATCGAAATTCGCTAGCTCCTCGGCCGCGACGAAATCTTCTTTTCTTTCCGGCCGGCGCGCGGCGCCATGGCGCTCCGAATTCGTGTCTTCCGGCAGTTGGAAAATATCAGCTAAGCGTTGTACTCGCAGCTGTCCCTTCCCAGCTCTCGTAGGCATTCCGAACTTTGCGTTCTATCAAAACTTGCCAATTATGCAGTCATAAAGTTCGTATCTTTATACACAAATGCTCTCGTGAAGCTCCGCGCCTCGGTATAATAAGAACTTTTCTCGTACTCGGCGCCATATTCGGAGAAAGCGAGCATAATGGACGCTTCGACGACTCCGTTTCCTTGAATAATTTACATTCCGCGTCGCGTCGCGTCGGGTCGGGAGAAAACAGGTTTGCCAGACGCTTCGATCGTCGGTTATCAGCCACGATAACGATCCCTGACAATACATTCGCCGAGCGGAGTGGGATGGAATCGAGCCGCCCGCGGCCGCCACGGGTAGCGCGTATGCTCGACAAACGACTCGCGCGTCATTTTTCTCATCCACACGACGGAACTCAGTTTCCATTCGGCTAGCTGTAATTTTTGTTAAAAGAATTTCAGTGTCGTTACTGTTCCCGAACTTCGGAAAGTTGTTCGCTGTTCGTCCTACTTCCTCGCCGCCGGAAGAGGACTTCTTTCGAAATTTCCTGTGGCCCAATAAGAAACTCGAACAAGGGCCGGACGAATCCATTGTGCGCGGGGGGTTAAGAAAGATGAGCGAGGTGGCCGAGGGTGAAGGAGTGAGAGAGAGAGAGAGAGAGAGAGAGAGAGAGGGCTTCTTAAAGTTACGGGATAGAACTCGGGTAAAATTCTTCGAGGGATTATAGACGGGGTCGGGACGGAAATTGCATTTCGATTCGTTTTATGGAACAGCCGCGCGAGATACGCGAGGCCGATCTTTGAAGGGGAGGGAGATGAAATATACGCAGACGTGGCAGCCACGATTTTCAGCCTTTTAAAAGTTTATCGCCGCCACCTTCGCCGTCGAGAAGTTTCGTGGCAAAAATGGCTAAGTGCATAGTGTCGCCTAAAAGTCGGCGCGCGCTGTTCACGCCCTGTTCCGCGGACAAGCTCACTACAATACGGCCACACCGTCGCCGCATCGTTCGTCGGCACGCTCACCGCGAATCTTCAAAAACCTGATTATCCGAGACGGCAGACAATGCGGGGGCTTTAATTAATTTCGACGATAGCGTCGAGAAATTTCTTTTAATAAATCTCGCTGATAGCCAAAGGGAATGGAATTTGAGAGGAACTTTTGCCGCAACGACGCTTTACGATCCCCCAAACGACCTGGCTCTCCGTTATACGGAATCGCGATTTAAAATTTAAAACAATTTTCCGCGAAAACGGAACAAAACAAAATTGGAACGTTACATGAGGCAAGTTACGACGACGCACAGAAAAATTTCTCTTTGTTACAGGCGAGCGACCGGAAGCGATGCAGACCGGAACGGCGGGACCCATCCTATCCTCGAGCTGTCTTTTGGTGTCTCTGATCATTTTGTACATATCCTCGGTGTAAACAGAATTAAGTGAAAAAAAAAACGATATAAGAAAGAAACACTAAACTAACGAACATCGCTGCAACGCCGCTTAGGGCGAGTTTCGAATCTGTCAAGGTACGTTACTCCGGCGTTACCGGCGTTCGAACGATCCACGTCATTGATCCGATCGTCGATGACTCGTCGAATTTCACAAGACGGCAGCAACCCGTGCCGAGAACGTCGTCCAGGAGCGTACCCGGCGCTCTTCTCGAATCCGGTTCGAACGTCATAAATATTGACGTGTCGGTTCTGGGAGCGCAACCTTAAGATGAGGTCAGAGGGCGAGTCTGCTCGTCGTCGAAAGACACCTAGTTAAGGGCTGAAGGAAAGCGAGCGAGAGGGAATCGGAGAGAGCGCGAGGGAGAGAGTTAATACCGGAAGAGTCTGTAACTAATAGGAAGTACAGGCCGACGAGGATCCGCGTCCGCCTCGTGTAACAGAGAGAGAGAGAGAGAGAAAAGGGGGGAGCTTGATAATCCAGATAATCCGCATCGAAAGAAATCGGTTTACCGGAAGCGTAAAAGCGAGGAACGATTGCCTTACGGCACGTTTTACGAGCCGCTCAAATCTTAGGGATGCAAGGTACGTGAATTGGATTCGATGGAAAATAAAACGTGACCGGGGTATCGGATCGTGGCCGCTTTCTCATACGCGACAATGTGCCATCGCATGCAATTAGCGTTTCATCACGATCTCAACGCGACCCGTAGCCAGAGGTGAGTGGAGGCTGACGTTAAGCGTGTGTTCAATGTTTCACTCTGTGACAATCGTCAACATCAGTTCGATTGTGTATAAAAACTTTTTCACGTCTACACTATTACCGACTTCCGCCACATCGCGTCTATGCTCTGGGAGAAGCTCTGTTGCTTTGAAAATCTTCAACCTCATCCTCCAACCACGGCAAACGAGTTAAGCTGAGCACGCGGCAAAAACGGGAAGTGATTATTTGTGCGTATCACGTAAAGCGCGGGGCTAATTAGCGGCGCGCGACTAATTCTGACATAATTCGAGTAGTATCGTTACGGAGAAACGCGTGAAAAACGCAAATGAGATATACTTAAAATGCATTTTCGAATGAAATCACTACCGTCGAATTTCGCGCGGGCAACGAAGCGTGCAAACAGACGAACGTAAATACACGGACATGGAAGAGTACGCGGGCGTAGGATCGCGGCAAATACTTCCAATTCCGCGTGTCGTGTATACGCCTGATGCGAATGTTAATGACGATATGAAAGCGCATTAAAGCCTCTTTCCAAGCGCAAGCGGGTGTATCATCATTGGCGCCGGCATAAAAACTTAAAAATACATATAAATCACTTCCTGCCGATTAACAAATCGAAATTTGAACAAGAGAGCAATCAAATTCAGTAATTGAAAATGGTTTTCATCCATCCGACTGCACTAATCTCCTTCGGTTTTAATTGTGCACGAATCGGGAATAATTGCGCCCTGTGCCCGCGTCGCATCAATATCGCTCCCTGATTAATGTCGTATAATGCTAATTGTTCATGCCGCCGACTCTTTCCATTTATGTCTCGATACAGCGCATTATTCGTTCAAGCAAACACATTTTACCGATTGCCCGACAAAACCGGGGGAAAGAGTTTCTTTGCCGTCTAAACGACAATTTACACTTATACCTTTCATCACCCTTGACGAAAAATAAATCGGGGTATTAGGTAACGTGGATGATTAAATAGCACACGTGGAGTGACGTAGTCGGTTGCTAGAACCATTGAAAACGAAAATGACAAGCGCCGCGAACAATTACAACTGTCTTGAACTGAATTGAACATTCGATTCTGTTATCGGAAAAACGAAACATACAATAATTTAATAACAGGACAGACAAGAACGTGGATTGATAACCGATACGGGGGAAAAAAAGGGCAGGATCTCGTTGAAGCGTTGGCTCCCAAACCGGACCGGCAATCATTTTTCCTCACAACTCCGTTTCCGTGGGATGAAGGGGCGGCGAGAGGATGGATACGAAAGGCAGCCGTCGCGCATCGGCTCGATGGTCGCAACTTGAACGTTGAGCCAGCGCTTTCTTGGCCGCATTGTTTCGGAGAAGAAAATGCAAGTGCATGATCGATCATCGAGCCCACTCCGATCGTCTGGCGCGGCGAAGGCGTCATCGGGGGGTTCGATGAGAGCGTCGAGAGAGTTCATAGAGGAGGAAGAGAGAGGGAGATGGGACAGAAGCGAGCGAAGGCGAGAGAGGTCGAGAGGACGGAGGCCTCTCTAGCGACGTTCTGCACACGTGTATAACACGTGCGTTAATACGCCGGTGTGCCGACACATGTTAAATCTTCAATGTGGATTTCGCACGTTCCTACACGTGTGCAAACGCACGCACGCACACACCGGCGCGCCGGTAGGCGCCCGGAGAATGGGAGAACAGAATAGGCACGTACGACAACACGCGGGCGTCCCGACATATGAATTAAGCCTAATGCGCCCTAATCAGAAATGCGACAAATGTCGTTACGCGTCAGATCGGCTTGTTTGCTGCTTAATAAGCGTGCGCGCCCCTGACCAAATCGTTCCCGGTATTAGCGCCGACGTTCCCCACAATGCGTTTCTCTGAACCGGCAAATTTTGTAAATAATTGATTGTATCATAAACTGTGTCACGTGGCCCTCGCTGAAAACGGGGGCGGGGGGGCTTTGAAGGAAGGGCTCTCCGTTGGAAACGACGGCGTAAGAAAAGGATAAGCAAAACTGAGGAAACGGTAGTCGTTATTCCGCGGGAAAGGGACAGCGGGCTGTTATTCGGACGTTCTCTCGAATTTCGTACCTCAGCGCGAGGCTCGCGCGGAAAAAGTAAAGAACAGCATGTCGGCTGGTCGACGGTCTATGAATAAGTAAGCAAATACGAGAAAAAAATAAGGTAAAACGAAGTAAGTAAATACGTAAAATAGGGAAGTTCGCCCGAATCCCGTGTACCAGAAGCGACGAGCAGACTTCGTGCGGCTTCCCTCGGCATCCACGAAGGAGTTTTCGTATCGAGCGGTCGTTTGTCAAAGTTGAATTACGTGCACGACGACCGTGGTGGCTGGAGAGAGAGAGAGAGAGAGAGAGAAAAAAAGAAAGAAAGAGGGTAGGAGAAACAGTGACGCGCGGAGGATACGAAAAAGAGAGCAGGAGGGTAAGAGGGCTGTGCATGGGGGTGGGGGGTTAGAAAGAAAGAGAAATAGCCTGAAGATCCGAGGAAAGCGGCAACATTTCGGAAGTTCCTGCTGGCTGCTGGAAGGGAAGTTAAATCCGGTACACGTGCGCTCGCCACTGGAAACGAAACACAGGCCTTAAAGGGACACGGCACAACTCCGGGAGAGAATAATTGCGGCCACCGTGCACGTTTGCCATCGTCGGGAAGGAAGGAGCCGAGGCCGGGGACGAAAGTTTCGCGATACTTTTTCCTGCCCTTTCAACGGAAACTAGGTGTAAGAGATAGGATGCGCGCCATTTACCACGAAGCGTGGATCTGATTTCGTAATGCGTGCCTCGTCGACTTTCACGCCCATTTGTACTCGTTCCCTTCTTCGGACGAGCAAGATATTTCGCGCTTTAATAACCCATCGAGCGTCCCGCCGCCGCTATCTTCTGCTCGCGCCGCAAATCCCGTCAATTCTACTTTGAATAAACGCAACATTAGCCCGGAAGAGACTCGTCGCGGTCGTCGGCCGATTCTTTTCGTTCGCAGCCGCAACATCGATACTCGTCACGCGATTTGTTTCATTTAAAGATATCGTTCGCGCCATGCACGAGCCAACCTACTTGGGGAGTTAGTGAACATTGAATGGAGCATGAGACGTGGTTCTCCGGGGCATTGCTTCTAGAATGCAATCTTCGGAGTTATTACACTACCTACGGGCTCCGTCAACGTTATATATACATGCGCTTGAACTCCTAGACAAGCGTGCACACACGCCGGCACTTTCGCGAGATTGGCCGAACGTCGACGACGAAATATCGCGGCGCGCATTGCGAACTTTATGAGACGAGGAATGAAGTAAACACGGCACGTTCGCTCGCTCTCGGTCGGCACAGAAAGAGGCGGAGAGTTTGAGCGATGAAACAAATTCGAATTTCGCCTTTCCGACCGATGGGACTGCCGGTGGCCGAGTGAATTCGGGGCGCGAATGGAATCCAATTCAGATTCTGTGCTTGCCCGCAAAAGGACCTCTCCTCCCTCTCTCTCACTGTCTCTCTCTTTTCCCTTCGTAATTCTAGCCCTACAGGTCCAGCAGTCACGCTGCTCCGTGTAACTTTGCGGCGAAACTTTGCGTGCAACCACCCTCTCACGCGTTTTATCCCGCTCTTTCATTGCACGCCGAAGTCTGAACTCTAGATTCTGGGATCGCAAAGGTCCACGGTTCGCGAGGGCTGAATAAAAACAGCTACGCGTTGCGGTGAAACGCCAGGGTATTTTATATACACCCACCCCCCCCCCCCCCGGCCCCCAGTTGAAAGAAAGAAACGTGTGCATCTCGAGGCTCTGTACACGTATGCGACGCGTAAACACTCGATCGATGAATAAGACTGACAAAGTGGCGTGCTCGTTAAGAAGACGCCAGAGCACAGACTGGCCGCTCCGCACTGTATTCGCGCGCTGCGTTTACATGCAGTGAGCGGATCAATGGGCGTCTGCACGGCGGAACGGAGTCTCGAGACGGCTCCAATTACAGCGTCGACATCTTTCTCTCACGGAGGAGGAAGGATCAATGCGGGGCACGTGGAGGAAGAAGAAGAAGAAGAAGAGGAGGGACGGAAGGAGTCTTCCGTCCTTCGTCGGTTAGACGTGCAACGCGATCATCCTCCGCGGAGCACAATGCTCATTGTGGGAGACGAAAGAGATCAAGGAAGGCGTCGTACCGTGCAGCTTGGCCGCAAAAGGGAACGCCATGAGCACGGGCGCAAGAACGGGCATTACCGCGGCGACGTAGCTGAGAGTTGGGGGCGCGGATCGGGGGAAAGGGGTTGTCGGTCGTCGACTCTGATGAGGACAAGGACGAGACGCCGAGTAAGAGAAAGCGCGATAGAGTGGAACTTGACGAGTCGTGGACTCTTTAAAGGAAACGACGATACGCTGATGCGCGTGCAAGTAAGAATGAAAATGAATAAGAAAACGATACAAAAAAGAAATTCGTATTCGCAGTGGTATCGTTAGAATAGATAGGTATATTATTGTACATACTATGATATTATGATGTTTACTAAATAAATACGTTGAAAGGAGACATGCTGGATGGGAGTAATATTTTCGAATGCCTCCTCGGACTCCCTGGGGAATAATTATTTCGCGGAAGTAGAATTACTCGCGGTCAAAGCGCCGATGACGAGCTTTGATCGTAAAAGGAACTAATCCCGAGAGGAGTCTCAACTTTATACATTTTTTTTTTTTTTCATATTCATCTCCCGAGTTCCTTTACCCCGGCTAGATTAATTGCGCCCTTTTTATTGACTATCAGCGAGGGGAGAAGCTTAATTTAGAAAGGGCCAAGCGCCTAGCAATTTGGGTCAGCATGGTAAATGATCAAAATAGAGATGCGGAAAGCGTTTCGCATCTCTGTAAACGGGCGGTCAACTCGGACGTGTTGGAAGCGCCCGCCCCTTTGTGGCTGGCGCGGCAAAACTTGCATGGAAAAACGAATAGATCCCGAGGGACACGTCGCTGCAACTCCATCGTTTTTCCCTTTCTTTTTATCGCTAACTCTTTCCCCGTACTCAAGTATCTACCCTTTGTAAGGGACGTTCCGGCTACGATCTTCTTTATCGCCCGCGGCTCGTTCGGTTTGCCATGAATAACTGACACACCTTTCTTTGCAGCCTCGTTGTTACTGGCCTTTCCCGGCAATCTCGGTTTTTCGCCCGGCGCTCCCCGAGTGTCGAGAGCCTCCGCAGAATGATCCGCCGGCCAGCCGTATTCAGCCTCATTAACGCTATAATTAATACATCCATTTAATCGAACCCTCCTCACCTGCGGCCCCGCGGTACCTGATCGAACAAATTATACGTGCTGACGAGCACGCGGCGCAAAATAAGATTTTTCATTCTCGTTCGAGAGGACGTTCGCGAGCCACTTTAGCGTCTCCCTCGAATCGGCGCCGGTAACCGCGGGAGATTATGGAAATAGAAAATTTAATCGTTGGACCGTGGCCCATTCTCGTTTCGCGACCGAGTACTGGCGGGCGTCCAAATTAAGAGCAAACCGACTGACTATTCCGCCGGCGGGGGGGACTTCCTTTCGAAGTTTCCGCCTTAAAAATTTTAACGCTTCCGGACGGTTGATTATTTATGTCGGCGGTGGGGAGCGAGTTCGGGATGAAAAAGTAGCGGAACGAGGGAGTGCCGCAACGTTGCGTTCGCGGAGCAACACACACACGCACACACGCGCGCGCCCTCGCGCTCGCGAGAGAGCTTGCCGAGGCAGCCGGGGTGAATGTAACGTTCTCGCTAGCCGGAAAACGACATCGGAATTCACGAAGTTGGTTTCCCTTGGAATTCCCCGCTCGTCGGAGAAGTCGGAGGACGAGAACGCCCGCGGGGCTCCTGCTGGCAGCGAACGTCGAGCGAGTAAGCAGCAAAACGGCGGCAGCGCGCACGACGAAGAACCGAGTGAATGGCTGCCGGCGGAACGAGAAACAACGGTAAGTGGAGCGAGGAGCGATATCCATGACGGGAGAGACCATTTCGCAAGCGGCTCTAGTCGTTGCTTACGCTTAATACGCGATTAAACTTTGCGCTTCATCAAAGGGCGACGATGAATTTGCTTCCGTTCGACGATTGCTTTCTAATTGCAGAACAACTCGGGTCGTAATTAATTGTCGTCGCTTCATTAAGTCTCGTTAAACGATCAAGTGCAAAGAATGCAGCGCGCGGAGGACGCGATCGGTCTGCTCCGCTCGCCGGCGGGAGCGGAAAAATTTGCCAGCTTTTCAACAGGTCCGCCGAAATTTCCCGGACATATTGGACAGCGGAGAAAGCGACGGGGAGCTTGGCCGTTGGCAAAAAGTAGCTCCGGCGCTTGACCGCAGCGCAATGGCGTACTCGTGCCCAGCCACTGCGTAGCTTAGTCTTTTTATTCGCGAGACTTTATCGCCCGGCACCGTGAGCGTTAAGAACGAAGAACCCTGCTCCAGTTTTGGGGTTAACTACAAATTTCAGTTCAGCGACAGAGGCACGCTTCCGTACATGCCTCGAATATCTCGCTATTTGCGCTTCGGACTTTACGGCTCCCATGCGAGATGGTCGAGGATAAAGAGGCCGGGGCAGAACGAGGGAGAGAAACAAAGTCGGCCGTACGTACGTAGAGACAGAGGCGTGCGAGCGAGGTGGAAAAGGTAAGAGCGAAGCAGAAAGTGTACAGTAAGGATAGGGTAAAAACGGAAGGAGCGAGACAGAGGGGCAGGGTAGAAGTGAAGAGGGAGAAAGAAAGGTAGTAACGTTACTGTAAAACGGCACGTTTACGCTAGATACGAGAGAGGGAGAGGAGAAAGACATAGTGGAGGGCGCGAGAGGACGAGCAGAGAAGGATGGAAGTTAGAAAGGGCGAGAGGCAGGCTACGTTTTATAGCCTCGGCTAGATGGTCCGGAACGCGGAGGGGAAATAAAAAGGATTCTTCGGGCACGTGGTGGCGGTGTCGGAGGGACGCGGAACCAGGACTACGACGGGCGAAAGGGATGGCTGAAGGGATAGTAGAAAGAGCGCTTGACACGTTACAGATACGCTTTTTCCATTAACCCCATCTTGACACCGCGCAACTTAGCTAGTATTCGCTCACGGAGAGTACACGCGAGGACAGTCAACGATTCGTCGTCGAGTAACCGATGTTCTCCAAGGAATGCTGAAATCGCTCTTCTCGGCGCGAGTACTCGTGCCGTCAGAGATTCGACAAATTTGTCAGGTGGAAAAGTAAGAAGTAGGATATGCTATGCAAATGTCGGAAGTATTATTACTACAGCAGGTAATTTGTCGAGAAATGATCCTGATCATCGGATCGGGGGACGACCCGGAGTGCGCTAGGCGATTACAGTTAATTAATTCATGCGAAAGCCGCGTCATTGTCGCGAGTGTGCGAAGCGAAATTATCGAAGGATTATCGTTAAGCTCCCGTCGCAATGACGGCTGTCAACTGGTCTCTACATTTAATGTCGCCGATCGGGGTAAAGATATTTCACTTTATCTCCAAATTCGCCGCACCGTTCAATCTCTCCGTTCAAATTCTGCCCGTGCACATATTTACCGACGAAGACTCGAGCACGGACGAAGTCGTTCGTCACGGACAAATCGAAGTATCGCGCGATATCGAAGCGTGCAGCATCGGCACGAGTGATTTATGCAGACAAACGTAAGCCGGTCAAGAAGGTTCGTTCGACGAACGCGCGTACGTACGGGGCGGCTCGATGAATAACAGAAACGTCAGACTAGCGCCGGAGTTACTGTAACATCTCGTAATCGATGATAAAGTACGTATTTCGCGTCGTACTAATGACGAATCACCTATCGCGAGAACAGCGGTGTCGACCGACGCGACGCGACGCGACTCGTCCTCCCCCCCCCCCCCCCCCCCCCCGACCTTTTCCGACTGTCGTGCTCCCGATAAATCATCCCTCTCCGATGCCGATCCTCTTCGCTTTCGAGAGGCTAATTCGCTTCGCCGTTCGGATGAAGGAGACGCGCAAGTTCAGCTGGGAAAGTTCGTCCCGGAGGTTCTAAACCCGTCCTAAGCCCGCTCGTAACGAGCCTCGCGACGCGAGGCCATCAGGATCTAATAATCCCTTGCCCTGTTCCTTCCCGGGCAAAGCCGTTATGTTCACTCTCACCTCCAGTCAGAGCTCGCTAGCTCCCTGTTACCATGTAAATGGGCGTTGAGTGTCCTTGGCAGGGATAAACGAATCGACGGTTTATACTGTATGCGCAATGTCGACGACTTCGACTGCATCGATCCGGCCCGTCGCGCGTCGCGCGTCGCGCGTCGCGCGTCGCGTCGCTCGCCGCGTCGCTGCTCGGCGAGAGGAAAGGCGAACGAGGGAGAGGCGAAGAAGCAGGGAGAGCTGGCGGAAAGAAAGGATGAGGAGAGAAAAAAGCAGGTCAGATACTTTCTTGGACGTCGTCCCGAGCTTATCCCCCGAATTCTGAGGCGACACTAAAATTGATATACTCCTTTCCAGCGCGATCCTCGTTATGTTCCCCGTCGGAGTTCGGACCACCCACCGGCCACGGGAGGGAAGAAAAAATTCAAGCGCGTCTTATAACAAGAATCAAGCCCGGCGACGCGACGATGTTTTCTCTCTCTCCCTGCAACAGCTCAAACGTCTGCGCACTCTTGAGAAGACCGATAAAGCTGGCGTCGCGGAAAAATCTCCGGGACAGTCCGGGGCAAATTTTCGAGACCACAGTTTAAAACTTTTGCGTCTAACGGCCTCGTCGTCGAATAAATTTTGTATCCGCTCGGAGATAGAGAGAGAGAGAGAGAGAGAGAATGAGCAAGGTCTCGTATAGTACATCTCGGGATATTTCAACATCGAAAGGGGATCGTGCCTAATTTATCCGCGACAAGGAAAATGCATTTGAGAGCGGGTTCGAACATAGCGAGCTCAATGTCGCCTGTTAAAATACTTAGAAACTAATCGGCGAATTTGCCAGATGGAAGGTGATAACGATGCCACGGTTAATTAGCAGAGGATGATGCAAGACACCGTCGAGCGGGAAGAAGGAGATTAAATAGGCGAGACACGTGAGAACGTTGGCGTCGAAGTAGGGGGAGGGAAAGATGAGGACGTTGAACGGTAGCGGAACTCATGTCATGTTGAAGTTGTATGTCGCGACCGCCCGGGCACTTGCAACGTGCCGACAACGATAAACGCTTCCAATTAACGATTCAAATCAACCGTGATCAATTAGCTCCACCTCCGGAATCCGCTCGTTGCGACGATGTCAGGATTCAAGACGAAGCGATAGAGTGAGCGAGCGAGAGAGAGAGAGCTAAGGGAATTGGAGCGCTGTTTGTTCGCAAAATTTGTCTTAAGTTTCCGCCGACGAGTTTCCGCTGGCCGTTAAAGAGGTATGCGCCAGCGTGGACGGGGGATCGATACACGCCGGTACCGTGACGGGCGAACTTAAATTACGGATTAAGTTCGAATGCGAGCTCAAATCGTCGACGTGCCTCTATCTTTCAACTTCCCCTCTCCCACCGTCCGCAACCGCTTCCTTTCGTTTCGCCGGATTCGCGTGTGCGGGAAAAGTTTATTCGATAGAGAATTCCATGAGTGACAATGCAGCATCAGGGCACCGGCGCGGCGGCGAGCGAAGCTTTGAAAGCGTGTCCGGTTTCATAGGTTCCGCAGGTTACACGGGCCATTTGCAGTATTGCGTCGGGGTATCAGTGGGAGCCGGCGATGTGAGCCCTCCGCAAACTACCACGATATCGCCGCGCTCGCGTGTCATTTTCATCCACGGTGCGCGGCGGCGCTGAAGTGCGAGAAACAATATTTGAACAGGCTAGACGGTAAGTACAGGGCGCGGGGCAAAATCTGGAAGTAATCACTTGTGCCTATCTCCGACAGCCTATAATTCAGGGCACGATAAGTGCGCCTCATCCGCCCTGACATTACGCGATCTAATGAGATAAGACGAGGGAGAATAATACTCTCCCCTAAGGCGGCGGTGGCGTGAGAATCGAATGGCTTCGTAAGGAGAACATTATCCGCGGCTTGATAACTTCTGCGCCCGTTTATTTTCGCCGGAAACGGCGCCGCGTCGCGAGCCGGCTATACATCTTGATTCGACCGATAAATCCTCATAAGCACGTCACGCACTATCGTCACCACTTACCAACAAACGCGTGCGTCGGGAATACCTAAAGACGACGAAACTCGAGGCATTTTCGTGCCCGAAAGAGAGCCGTAGCGCGTAGAAAGATGAATCGTGAGTTGCTTTCAAGCGGCCCGCTTATCGACGGAGCTGAAAAGAAATTTAGCACAACGTACGACACGTACACAGCAATATGGCCGATTCCTGGTTCATCCAGGATGCTACGCAGGCTCTCCTTGCCTAATAGACTGTGACGATATATTGAATTTATCGTCAATGCGCTAGAGTACATAGTTATCAGCAATCGTCGAAAGCAACTGTTTGCATTTTTATCAATTTTTCGCCGTGCGGTGAAACCTCCGTGCTCGATTATTGATTTTAACTTACAAGGGAAGGCAGCGTAGTATCCGGAACCAGTTTCGTTCTACTTTGAATATGCTGTGAAGCACGTAAAGCTAAGAGACCAGTATTTTTTTTATGTGTACCCATTTTGCCAAGAGTGATTTAGAACCGGGAAGAAGTGAGGTAAGACGATGGAAACAAGATACTCTTTATCGGACAAGTGGGGTCAATCAGTTTGAAACAACCTCTACTTAAACTCGCTGTTCCATTTAATAACCTCCACGGTATTTTAGGAGCGTGAAAAGTGGCAAACTCTGATCGAGATATGACTCAAAAATAGTTAACAAGTTCCATAGTTTGTTTTACTTCGAACCTGTAACAATCGATGGATGAAAAATTGCGTTGAAAAATAGACCACTCGCCGATCGGAGATATGACGATGTTCCGCACGCGAAAAATCCGATTTTTTTTGTTGTTGTATGTAGCCTTTTCAGCCTCAACGGCACGAGCGCTGTCGGATTGTCCGGAATTTGAATTATCCTCGGCAAGCCGTAAACCCAGCGCGCGATGAGCGCGGTAGGACGTGGATGAAAGAAAGAAGAAAAATCGAGCAGAAGGACTGTGCCGTGGCGAAGTTGAGCAGTGAAGGGGGAGGCGGAGGAAGCGAAGAGTCGGTGAACGGAGAAACTTTGCTAATATCAGGGTGGAGGCGGGTGTAAATTATTTTATTCGATTGCGCCGCCGCTATTGCCGCTACCTACTGCCGACGACTCCCGGCGAGATAAAGCCTTGCGGAGGAAAAGTGAAATGAAGCGAGGTGTAGTGAGGTGGAGTGAAGTGGAGTGAAGCGAAGTGTCGGAGAGTCGAGTCGGAGTGGGAGGAAGCGTGTGCGGGGGTGAGGGAAAGGGAAGGGTGCTCTTAAATGGGCCGCGCATAACGGCGTGAGAAATGGCATTGTTTTGACAGTCGGCCGTTGCGATTCAAAACTTGCTCCGTTCCTCTGTCCGTCCTTCTCTCCCTTCGCCTCCTCTTTCTTCGCCCGCTCACCGCTGTAATTCGGCGACGATATGGCATGCGTGTGTGCAGCCCCACGTCCGTCCTACACGACGCGAACAATGGGCATGCGCGCGTAGCGTCGCGCGAGAGGAGCGCTCCGTGATATTAGAAGAAGTCACCACTGTGAAATGTTACAGGGGAATATTAAAAAATTCCGCCGGCCTTTGTTTATTAAGAGAATGTCCCGGCAGGCAGCGCGCAGACGTCCTAGCGGAGACGTTCAATTAGCGTGGGCAAAAATTCACGGTTGGGGAGGGGAAGAAGAGAAGCGCGCGCGCGCGCGGGAAGGAAGCTAATTAGCGCGGACGTAATTTTAGTTCGGCGCATGATAAATTCTCGCACTCGCCGATTGTAATTTCGCGGCCAGCGGTACTTCTGCGAAAGCGTAGTCCGCGCCGCGGTTTACGATCGATTTGGCCATATTTCACGGTGAAATTATCGATACTTCGCCACCAACGGCACTGTCACGCCTGCCGGACGATAATCACTTATCACACTCGCGAATTAGTACCGCGTCACGCGACATTAAAAGTATACGAGAGCGCGGTGCGCGATGTTGTACAACCCCGTCATCTCGCTCATAGCACTCTCAGCCCTATCACCCTTTTTACTGAATCGGCGCACCGCCGCACCAGTTGAAAATTTAACGTTACGCCTCTCGGAAAATCCATGTACATCGACGTACACGAACTTACACGGACGCACGAATGCTCGCCTGTCGGTTACAAGCGTTTGGATTAAGTGCTATATGCAGCGGCACTGCCCACCGAGCCGGATTCTAGCACGGCATCCAAACCTCGGAACTGTACGTTCGCGGATTTCACGATCGGCGGATAGATCAAGCGCCGACAAACTAAGATTCCTGAGTGCAGTGAAAATAAAGTTGCGCGAGCCACGGTCGCCTGTAAACGCGAGGAGAATGTTGGAAGGGAAAAGGACGAATGCGAACGAAAAAGAGGGCAGCGGAGTGACGAGCGACGTCGCAACGAGAATGTTCGAAGGTCTCTGTGTACAGATGACTGGCGGAAAACTTTCCTTCCGAGCACGTACGGCGTACGCTGTTTACAGGCCGTGCAAATGCAGTATTGCGGACATGCGCGCCTGCACGCCAGCGCACAATTTTCCTGGCGCACAAACTTTCTGCCCGCTGTGTAAGTACACCTATGCGAACCGTGTGTACGTTCGATATAAATGTGCACTTTACGAGGCACTCGGTGCAATTACAGTCTCTGCCGTGTCAGCGAGTTTTATCGTCCCGCGCTCGTGATTCATAGCGCGACCTCAGTCGCCCGTGGAATATTTTTGGGTCTCGTCGGGCGCACGGACGACTTAACGCTCTTCAACGTGAAATTTTTCTTTCTCCACCCTCCCTCACCCCTTCGCGCCCCCTTTCACTCTCTCTCCCTGTCGTAACGGCGTCGCTCGAGCCCACGCCAACGCACAATGTGAGCTAATTTACGACCTAGAAGGCATTCGCGTAATGTGTAATTAACATCGTCAAGGTCACCTCTTTAAAAGGAATATTCTGCAAGTTTTATCGCGTCGATCGAACCGAAGGAATAGTTACCAGAAAGTGAGACGACTTTGAGAGTGGATTATCTCGGGTATCAACGTTTCTACTTTTCTATCGGCGAAAAAGTCGCCCGTTTGATCACGACGCTTTCCTTCCATACGACGCAACTAGATTGCGAAGAGTTTAAAAGCAACTACATTTTCGTCCCGCTGATGGTCCATTGTGTGTCCCGTGTACGCGCGGCGATTATCGGTAAAATGATTAACGATGTATCCGGCTCATCATGGAGGTTAATAGCGTCCTCTCGGCCCATCGATGGTCTATTTTCCAGAAGCGTCCATCGGTGATGGACAAGTCCGTCTGCGTGTAACGCAGCCCGTGGTCGGTATGACGCAAGTGAATTTTGAACGCGATCTCGCTCACCGAATTACGCTGCCACGCTTGCTCTCGCAAGGTTAATTTCGTTTCGGACCCAGCTGACCGCTGGCCGCGCAATTGCCGAGGCATCATTCATCAAACATTCTTCTAAAGGAAATTACGCAAATTCGTTTAATAGTTCATCCTGCGCCAATATAAGCTCGACAATTATCGTCGGACAGTCGCGTGGTTACCGGTCGCAAAGCCGGTCCGAGATAAAACCGTTGACAACGCGAGCGCTGGACATCTCGAATTCCGATTTGAAAATGCGATTAGCCCGGCGAACGGGCGCGGTGTTATTTTCAATGAAAGGACGTGAACTAAACGTTAGTGACAAAAGACTTGCTACGATGAAACGTACTTTAAATTGCATACGAGCGTACGATACAGCGGGTGAATAGAGTCGGAATGGCGGTAGTAATGCCGCATGAAAACGATACGACACAAAGCGAGGGAAAATTGAATATCGCATTCCTTTCAAGTCTGCCTATTCCGTTTAAAACTTAAAAAACACCGTACATCATGCTTGGTCCGTTACTTTGACGAAACCGTGAATTATATGCGGCGCACTTCAGAGCCACGCAAGCAGCTATGAAACCGTCCGTTTAACGTTTAATTGAGCGATCAATACTTTAAGGTTTCGTGAAAAGTGCCCCATGAATATCGAATCCCGGAAAGTTACGTGTAAGAAGGCAAGAAAATTGCAGAGGATACCTGATAATAATTGATGTTTATTATTTGCCCGCCGGCCTTTGATAAATCGTTCCTCTCCAGCTCGGAAGACCCATTTACGCTACCTAGGCGTACGTGAAAAGTGACAGAGCAAATCGCGTTTTTCTCGACGCAGCATCACCGAAATTATATCCCATTGTAAAAGGGTTAGCGTGGGACTACCCATCATCGGAGCTCTACGGCTCTAACGGTTCGTCCGTCACCTCGACACGCAAGTGAGCACGATGCCGTGCTCTTTCCAGCGCGTAATTGAATTTGTCCTCTCTTTTACAACGCATTCGACACTGGCTCGATACTGGCTGCCGCCGTTGCCGGTGGAAAAAAATCATGGGGATACAGGAGGTCGTTTGATCGGATACGGTCTGCGCCGGCGGAGTATCTAGCCATGTCGGTCTCTTCTCACTGGCTGCCTCGTAGCCGTGCGATCGCTCGCGCTTAAATTGAATTTCTTCTCGCGCAATCAGCAAAACTCTGCCCGATACTCCCGGTATTATTTCGAGAAAAAAGTATGGCGGCGAGCAGCGAGCGGCGAGCGACCCAGCTCGCTCACCCCTGCAGCGCGCGTAATCGAGACCCCATTCCTTCATAAAGTTTGCCTAGTAACCGTAACATATGACACGGCAACGCGACTACAGCGTAAAATCGATGGATTTAACGGATACCGCGCACAGTTAACCGACGTCCTTTATTTGCGCGTACGCGTCGGTATCACCGACGGACAAAGGACAAAGTACTTTCGCGGCGGTCGTAAAATTTTCCGGAAGTTTTAAAGAATGTGCGCTCGCGAAGGAGGAAGATTCCTCCCGCCGGCCGCGGCGCAAGATAGCGAGAAGTTCGCGACCATAGTGAATTTTACAATGCACCGCGCACTCCCCCCTCACCCCGCTCGTGTATATTTCACGGAACGACACGCCATTGTTCCGAATCCATAAATTACTTTTTCGGGAAGTCGATATACACGCGTTGTCCCCGGGCCAGTAATAATTTCTCCCAACATGGTGGAAGAAAAATATATCCTTGTACTCCGCGAAGCTTGTCGCGCGCTACCGTTAGCTATCATCGTTTCTCTGCGAGCGATAGCGGCGGTTGTCGCGGTCCGAGGCGCCGCGCTCTCGAACTTCAAACTGTAAAAGTGGGTCGTAACCGGGGAAAACTTTGAAAATTCCGTTCTATCTTTCGCGCGTTTCCCGCTTAACTGTCGCGACGTCGACTCGCCGTGCGCCGCGCGGATGACTTTTCATTTCGTCGAGCGCCATTCGGAGGAGAAGGAGGAGGAAGAGGAGGAGGGGGATGAGTACTGTTCCGCGCTGGCGGAAAAAATGTCGCTTCAGTCGGACAAATTGGCACGTGACCTCGGCAGGAAGAAAAGTCGTGCCAAGTGTCCTCGCCGCGTCGTTCGGATCGGTCCAAGTTGTCGTCCACGACAAACAGAACCATTCGTGTACAGCTCGTCTCGACTTTCGACGTGTTTATCTGCCATCCGAGATACTCGATTCCTTTCGTCGCCGCGACGTCGCTCGTTTAGCAAGAAAAAAGACGCTAACGGCGCAACGGGCGCATATTAAAAATCGCAAGCTGGGATGGCTTCGCTCGCCAAACACATCAGTCAAGTTGTGTACGCAGCGAGGAGACGAGTCTATCCGTTAAAGCGTCGATGTTACGCGAGGCAATGGAGATGCGGCCGATGCATGTTGTCTCGTCCTGACAGATAATCGGGGTGGGATAGTTACGCGGCGGAAAATCGATGGAAAGGCATGTACGACACGCTTTAACGGCGAATCCATTTTAAGCAGAGACGTCTCCGCCATTTCCACGCGCGTCGTTCGCCGGGCACGTACACGCCGTGACGAACGCGGCCGACAAACAATTTCCGCGGGTATCCAGAAACTATCGAAAACTTATCGTGCGACGGAGACTCGAAACTCCCAGCCGCTGCGCCGCGCCGCGCCGGAGCGAGCAATCGGACAGCGCAAACCGGCGGATAACGTACGAGCTGGAAAACTTCGCGGAATGTTATCCACTCCCTTATTTTCTTATTTGCGCTCCATTCGGCGACGTTCCTCTCTCTACAACCGCCAACCACCCGGCGACCTCTCCACCACTGTAGAAACCTGGCCCCTTCCCGCGCCGACATAATTTATGAATTTAATACTCGCCTTCCTCCGTGACTTTTGTCGCCCCTGCAATGTCGCGGTCTCACCTGACACGTCGCGCCCCGACGCGCCTCCATTCGTTTTCCACTCCCCCTTTCAGCCGGATTTTCGACTCTGTTTTCTCTCATCATCGGTCTCTTCGTGCGGTTGCGAGCAAAAAGAGAACGAAATTAGCTAGCGCCTCGTTTTGGAGCATCGCCGTGTACAGCTCTGACTTTTCGTCACCAATCTTACAGGTTGCCGGGGCGAAAATAAAAGATCGCCCTCGAATGTCGTCGCATCCCTCAAACATGGCCAACAAAAGGCGTGTTCTCGAATGTGCACCGCGCGCGCTAACACACACACACACACACCCACGTGCGACTCGTGCGAGTCGGCTTGTTCACCCGCGCCGTTATTGGATCTAGACACGATCCCCAATAACGCACGAGCGTCCGAAAGGGACACTCGACAACGTTATTGCAACGGTCCGACGGTACTTCTCTTTTAATTCCCCGCCTCCCCAAGCCCTTTCCGGCCCACCCTCGACCGCGACAAGCTATCCAAACGCGTGTTCAAGGAATGGAACCGGCGCAAGAAACCGAAACGGACAACAGCGTGGCTTATTGCGACCATACCTTATTTTCATTGTTTCCCGACGCTCGTTACTGGCGCCAAATATCGATCGCACTCGATGCGGGCGAAAAATCGCGCGCATTATTCGCACGCGACTTAGCCGGCAGCGGCGGCGGCTAATTAACGGCATTTAACTCGGGCGGAAATCGCGCCGAATTAGCAGGAATTTTTCGGATGAAAAATCTTCGAAATACGCATGGCCGGGTTTCCCTCTTTGTTTGACCCTCTTTCCTATGGAAATTTTGCGCCATTCGCGTTCGCGGTTTCACTTTCGCTTCTCTCATTTAGTGACGATTTAGTGCTTGTCAGGCTACAATCAATGCAACCGGCATATTCAGCATCGAAATCTGATTCGTGATCTGGGAAGCGTGCGAGCTGGCCGAAAAAGTATTCCTCCTCGAATCCGCATCGGCATGCTTTATTGGCCTACCGGGCTTTCGAAACGATAGCACCCCGGAGAGTCACATGGCATGCGAGGGATTGGAAAGGGAGGAGCGAAGAAGGAAGGTAGAGTACGACGGGCTGGCAGGTCGGCGGTTGCACGCTCGCCCTCGTCCCTCTTGTTATCGGCGCACCATCGTGGCGGAGGGGAAGATGCGAGCGCACCCCCGAGACGACTAGGTAAGTTCCCCAGTCGAAGTCAGCACGTCACGGAAAATTAAGCTCTCTCTCTTCCCGCCTTCGCGCCCCTCCCCCCGACGCGCACCGTCCCAGCTTCATCTCGCGACCTCCGACAGCCTATCGCCGCGGAAGATGCAAGAGGTCCGCTACCGCATTCGACCAGCCCACCCCTCCCGGATCCGGGGCCCGTGGATTTCGTGAAAAGCGTCGAGGAAATAAAAATACGAGCGAGATCGGAATTTATTCTTTTTTTCTCGGCGCACGATGAATTTTCATCCTGCCGACCATCCCCGGTGTCGAAGGTCAGGAGGCCGAAAATAGAGCGCGTTTTCACACCCGAGAGAGCAGACAGCAGAGTCCACGTCGTTCGGCGCCGGGTACGGGGCGATATGACGTAAAAATGCTTATCCGAGATCGAACGCGAGCCGGAGCAATCTCGCTCGTGTATCGCGATGGCGATTTCGATACGTCGCTGAATCTGCCGGCTGTTTTACATGTCGGGATTCGCGGGACCAATTTTATTTTTCATCCTAACGACGACGCGACGGCTTCGCGCGCTCGTCGGGCTCAGCGAGCGCTGCCGGGCGCGCTCTCATAGCGACCAGAGTTTGTCGCCTGCGGACAGACAAAAGTGCTCATTTGCACTGCATAGACATTGATTTTATTCGCGGCAAATTGCGCTCATTCGGTACCGGCCAAAGTTAATTAAAACCCTTTCGTGTCGCGGAGCGCCTCGCCGAAACCGGAAACCTATACGAGGCAATGCGTCGAACAAAAAGTAAAAAGGCAATAACAATGATCTCTTGCTACGTTTTCGTCTCTGAATAGCGGTGCCCGCAAGTTTTATCGATTCCGCGCACCGCGCACAGCGGTGCGAGCAAAAATGTTCATCCAATTACGCGCGCTTGAATATGCACCTCACAATTAATGCCTCCGGTAATTTGAAAAGCAATAACCACTCCCCCGCTTTCCTCCTCGCATCGTTGCACCTGTTTGCTTTAAAAACTCGATACAATAAATGATATAATAATTGTCTTTGATGGTCCGCGTGGGCCACGGTACAACAGCCGTGGACGCGCAGCCTGGAAATATGATGTTTCGTCGTTTCATGGAAAGCGGCCCGCCGGGTGAAAAATGCCAGGACGCCTGGTCACCGAGAAAATCCTGATCATGATGACGGGGCATTACCTGCGTCCGAGATCTCCGTTTCCACCCCCTTCACTTCTCCCACTGTCAAATGGGTAAAGCTTGTCGCTTGGTTGGCCGCAAATATCCGGTAGGAAAGACCTTTCTTTCGATTGAAGAAACAGGAGCGGCGGCCGGCTCAGGAAAGTAACGGCGATAAGAAAGAGAGAGAGAGAGAGAGAGGGACGGATAAGAGTCGCGCGCCGAGAATACGCGCCAGAGCGACCGCAATCGTCGACGAGGGACAGGAAATCCAATTTCATCCTTAACCCTGCGCAGCCACCCCGCCTCTCTTCGTTGCAGGTAACGTTTGCATTGAGGCTTAATAGAACCGGGGGTGGGTGCGACCGCTCGACATGGAGGTGGATTGTGTCTTTCGTGCGGAGGCGCTTATAGAATGGACTGCGGTAATGCAAACCCGCTGACAAGGGAAGGCAGGAAAGTGTCCGGATCCGATTTCATTCTCCTCGAAGCATATTGCTAAGCAACAAACTCTCAGAGAACTCTACGTTTTCCGCTGTGTTCGATTTTATACTTAAAGTGCGAGTTCAAATGTTAAAACGTATAGTCCCTAAGCGATTGACTCTATCCTTCATATTCTGAGAGCGATGAAATTATACTTCGAGACAGACAGACAGACCCGGAACTGCGATAGTTCCGCACAAAGTTGCGAATTTGGGAAATGCCATCCGTCCTCCTCGACGAACAACAATTCCATCCGCCGGGCCCTTTAGTCTAACAAGATTCGTTTCAATTAAACTGAAAACTTACTTGGAGAACTTATCGGGATCATTTCGACATCTCCGGACGCTCTTTCGCAGCGCGGCTACAATTGAGCGGGGGCGTTAATGGTTTCGCTCCATGGGAGTAATCGCGAGGCCGAAATCGGCCGAAAGTTTTGCACGGGGCCGCCGAAAATAGAGTGGAACGCCTAAACGCCGCACGTTCAAATTATCCCGAAATAGCACTTTGGAATCTTCATTGCGAAAGTTTCTTCTTCCGTGCGAAAGAAGGGCACGAGAGCGGCCTTTTCAGGCGTCGTCGTATGCGCCTCAAGTGCAAGCCTCGCATCCTCGTCTCACTCCGGTTCCAGGAAATTCGTAACATTTTCAGCGCACCTCTTATTCTTAGGGACAACGCGCGACGGTGTAAATGTAAATGCTAAAAAGCTTACCGCCAGCTTTCGCCAACAATTCACGATCACGCGGAGATCGCAGGGAGGAGGAAATTGAGTACGATCCGTAACGATATTAGTGTAGCAGCGACAACATGGCAAAAGGTCGTTAACAGCAATGGGCGTGACGCGAAACAAATAACGAAGCTGTTAACTTTCGCGCCGGAATTTCGTGGACGGACTGTTAAAGGATGAGAGTTCTCCGGGCGCGCGGTATATCCCGAATGAGAGGGCCAGATTTCAAGCGGCGCCCGCTCGACGATGGTATAGCCGAAATGGAACCACGGCCACTGTAACACTCGTGTTAATCCTTTAAATATGCCCCTTTCTCCAAACACTTAGCAAGTGCTATATTTCTGCTAGCCTTAATGGAAGTGGGTAAGCCGCCGCTGGCACGGACTTTGCAGTTTGCGTTTGCAGGTCGTGGGGGCCGAGCGACGAGCGCGACAATGCCGCCGCGCATCTGATATAAACTCAAATTCGTATGCGGTAGCCGCGACAGTGCACTCGCTCGACGACGTCGATTCATGCGCGCGTGTATTTATACGCCGGCACGTATGTGCGCGTCTATATGGACGCGCGTGCAGCTGTGTGCTCATATACCTACGGCAGCATCAGATTTTCCACCCGCGCCGCTGGAAAAGGTGGATCCTATTTTCGTAAGCACGTCTCGCTCTGTGACCTAACCGAAGAGAACTTCGCCACACGTACGTCGGAATACGCTTCGAAACTCCCGTTCCTCACCACCCACGATACACTCTTCCCGGTCACGATCCACTGGAGCATTGTCCCTACGCTACAAAACAATATCGCACGTCCTTCTGCGGCGAGAATACCTATAGGTTTATCTTGCTCGCGGTCCCTCGTGGCAGACGAAAATTTAACCTATGAAAATGTCGATTGCGTGCCTCACCGACGACGTGTTGTAATAAAAAATATATGAAATAATGGTGGCGCTGTAACGCGGCGGAAAATTCGCTGCGAAACCAACCAGACGTAGCGCCCTTTTCCCTACCGAAATTGAGGCTGAAATAACCGCTGGCGGACTATCTCGCTCGACATTTCGGCGCTCAAATAAACGCTCCGTTTGCCGGTGGTGATTCGAGCAACGTCGAAATCAAGGAATAACTTCCGCGGGCCAAATTTTCATAAGCTTGTCTTAACCTACGACCCTGCGAGCGAAGAGGAGAAAGAGAAGTTCGTACGTACGTGGAGACGCGAGGAAACTTCCTTTTCGCCTCCGAAAGTGCGGCGGTGAGTCGCGAGAGCAAAAGGACAAGTTGTCGCGACTTAACGAAACAATACCTACTCCCGGCAGCCGGCACGGAAAGTTGAGCGTTTCCGCGACACTTGGTCGTTTAAGATACGTTGAATAAGGGTCTCGTTAGAGACTGGCGAAGCCTAGAATAACACGAGCCTTACTTCGTCCATCGCGAACAAGATGCGCCTCGTCGCTTTCCGCCGAGCCAATGTGATTAATTAATCGCGGAATATTTTTCGCAGCCGCAGCCGCAGCCGCGGCCGCAGCGAGCGCGCGCGATGATGGATTCGGAGGAAAAATTCGCCCACGAGCTCGATCTAATTTAAGTAGCGGCATCGATGTTGCCTCGTGGCGGTGCGCTGATTAATCGAGTCACTTTAATTTTGCGCGTAGCGGGAGCTGGCCGGCTTTTCCGAAGGGTCGCGCGAGGGATTTGAGGTCGCGCGTGGCGGGATTAGAATGGAAACGCGATATCCGAGAGGAGCGCCGGCTCGCACCGAGTTAGAGGATTCGATTTCCGAAGAAAAATATGCGCCACGGCAGAGGCAGCGAGAATCAATGGGGAAACACGAGCGATCGGAGCGTTAATTATTACGGGCCGGATACGTGTAACGAGCCCTACGGCCCTCTTTCCTAAGAGGCGAACAAAAGTAGCGGGCGACGTGACCGTTTTGTTACCGTCGACAGAAGCGGTGAAACAGGAGGACCAGTTAGAATCCACCGAGAAGACCATTAGTCATAGTGAAGTTTGAAATCCTTACTTCCATCTCGCATTGTTTCTTTTTACTCTCGAGTCCGGCGCGGCGCGAATTCAGGTCGGCGAAAGACGAAGAAAAGCTTTTCAGTCACTTGATTTTCCGGACCACCAGAGAAATTCGTTAGTCCCCGGCGCGGAAAGCCGAGAAACGAGGCCGTTAGCTTATCAGGATGTATAAAATATTTCCGTGTGCGGAGGACCGCCGTCGACGAGGTGGCCCGGGCAAGAATTCCATTTTCCTCGCGTTCGCCGGCAGATCGGATGGAAGGTAGCGTGCCACGGGACTAATAGTATATCAGAATCCTGACACGCATCTTCGTCTCGTCGAAAAGACCGGTTTCCCCGTTTCGTCCACTGGCCGTCACTTATTCCGCGCACCCCGAAATCGTCGGATATTGGCAGGCGAAGTATCGAGACTGATTTCCGTTTGGCTGGCCCACTTAAAAGCCTGACCCCTGATTCGTCGACCACGGCACACAGAACCGCAGAAGGCTCTCACAAAGATGTCGTGAGGCGCGCGGAGCATATTTTTTCACGGAATAGCTCGTACGCCACAATCGGCCGCCATATGTCGCGAGGGGGGAAAAAAAAAACATTAGACAGCTTGAATAGGGGACAAACATCGCATTTCAATTGCAGGGAATCGATTGCTCTGCGAAACGACCGTACGAGGGAAACGCAACGATATATCCGTTTCGCGGGACACGAAACAAACAAGTGCCGCATCCCGTGTCCGACGTGTTTCACCAGTGAATTTATGTTCGGTTTCCATCGTTTCTCTCGACCGTTTAATATGCTATTCTTGGGTTTCATTGTTCCAATCAGCGTGACACCCTGCTCCCGTCCATCCGGTCATTCTCGACGGTGAATATGCGCGACAATTCTCCACTCTTTTCACCAAGTCGTAAGTCGAAAAACAATCAATCCACCGAGAGAGACAGCTGTTCGGCGCTCGAGGACGGTCGCTGATTTAGCTTTTAAAAATAAACAACACATTAAAAGCGTCACTTCCATCCGTCACAGCAACTCTTCCCGCCGAGGGTAATTTCGGCCGACGGCAATCGGCAAAAGGCTCGCCGAGATGGCTTAGGGGATTTTTTCGAGACGCAGCAATTCTCTGCCACCGTCGCCGTCGCCGTCGCCGTCGCCGTCGCCGTCGGCAAAAAAGACGGCCGGGGGAATGAGACATTTTTCGCATAGACGGTATCTACAGAATCATTATTTCACTCGCCTCGCCGATCACAAAATCAAGAGTGCAACCGAAGAGGCCCTTTTGTCTTACTACCCCTTTGTCTAGATCGCGACCTTTGCGGCCCTTCGCCTGTACCACAATCCGTTCTCCAGGCATCGTTTCCACCCTCCCGATTTCACCTTTTCATCATCAGCTCTGCCCATAGCCGCCCCACGGCTCTTTATCTATCCCTCTCTCACTCGTCCGCGCGCGCGCGCCTTCTATCCCACTCTCACGGCCTCCTAGAGTGTCTGAGTGAATACGCTTTATGCGAACAAAAAAAGTCTTAATTGCTGCGCGGGACATCACGAAGACTCGTTAGGCTCGAGTGGGAGAATCACTGCGAATCTACTTCGAGATTCTCTGCATGACAATGGAGAGGTTGAGCTCTTTGTTGTTTACAATTTCAATAAGAGAATATGCACCCTCTCAATAGGGGATTATTAATTAGAGAAATATTCCATACTGAAATGCCTATGTGTATATATATATACATATGTGGCGTGAGTGTACCTGTAATATTGGTTTGTACCAGAGATTTGTTCGTTCATTGTCCGCTCGTTCATTTTATCATCATTTCCCGACACTTTTGGACACGTATTCTCGCGCACGCCACGATACAAAGAGCTTCGACAAATATTTGCCATTCTCGACGAGGCTGCGCACTGCGCTCGCCCGAAAGTGTTCGATAAAGGAAAGACGTCTATAACAAGCCTGCGGGCTTTTCGATTCTACAAAAATAAAATTCCTTTGTTCGAGAGGACAGGGACAACGGTATGAATGGCGAGAAAGAAAAGGTGCGATGTGGTCGTGCGAACGAGCGTGGCGGTGGAAGGGGCTCAAAGCAATAATGGAACAAATCGGGAACATACGTGGGTATCTCTGTGTCAAACTTCCCGGCCTTGACACCCTTTTCCCGTCCCTTTTGTTTCCAATTCGAGCCTTCGAGCGGACATCGAGCCACGAATGAAGGACAATTGATATGGGCAACGTCGTAAATGACGTCGGTTCACACTCTATTAACGAGGCCTGAAGCACGGCAAAACGAACTTTACGCGTCATTTTCGTACGAGAAATAGATTTCCATTCGTCGCGAGTATTGACGCATCAAATCGGATTCTTTCTCGCGCCGTATTTCATTTGCGATATTACCTTCAAGGGGAGATTCGGGAGATCACCGAGAGGAAAGAGTGGAACTGCATGCTGGGCAATTTGTAGTATGATCAGGAGGCAATCCGTGGGGAAGGCACGTGAGGGAGGTAGAACCTTCTTTTCTCAATTAGCGTATATATTTCACACACAAATGGGTATACATAAGAGCACTGGGCGCCTCAGCGGCCCGCAAAAGACTGTCTAAAAGCCGGCTCGTTGGCACGGAAGACGGAAGGAAGAAGTGGGAACATGGGAATAAAGAAAGGGGGCCAGGGGGGTCAGCGCTGCGTCGCCTGACCAGTGATGCCAGAAAGCGAAATCGTAACAGTAACACGCCGAGTGGTGGGGGCTATGCATGTGATATATAACAGTTGTCACAGTTGAGCGCCGCGAAAGACGCTCGCAGACACGGCACGCACACACTTACCGCATGCCCCCACCACTCGGCGTATTACTGTTACGATTTCGCTTTCTGGCATCACAGGAGTCCTGTCCCGGCCAGCTCCGCAACGTGGAACTGATCGCGGGGCCCGCTATTGCCATGCGAAAAACATACGGCCACTCCGCACGCAGTAAGGAACGCCGGCAACTATAAATTAACCGTATCGTTTGGCAAGACGATCGACGGTCAATGAGAAAGTTCCCGTAACCTACGCCTCTCATTAAAACCGATTTAGTAGCTGATAACGGAAGCTTTTGTGAATCTATTACAGGAACGAAACCAGCAAAGAAATTGCTTTTTAAAGGAAATTTACGAGGTGCGTTTTAGGGCATTTCAATGGAACAGATTTTCAAGACGCCCGCAAATTGCGTATTAATGTTGAAAGAAAGCATAACTACGCACATACCGGCTAAGTTGAGACGACGATAAGAAATACCGACTAAGGACTGTCGAAACGTTCGAAAGATTTAGACGTATTACGACCATGCAGAATTGATATAGATACTCGCGGGTCGATTCTGATCTATGTCGGTCTGGCAACGTCTCCCAAGAGAAATTTCTCCCCGTCCCAGGACACACTATATTTCCTGAGTATATTTTACAAGAAATTCTCTTCCACGCTGCGCGATTCGAAACAATTCTCATATCGCGAGAATAAGATTTACGCGAAAATCGATCAGCGGAGTACTCGCGACGTTATCAAATCATATATTGCCAGGGTTTCTTTTTCTTGCCCACGAGGGTCGCACAAACTTGGAAATAATCACCGTCGCGTGTGAGCAAGGTCATATCGAAATCCATCATATTCGGCAGGGGTCAGTGCTTTCACATTCAAATCTAAATATAAGTCGTCGAAATTTCGAAAGAACAAAAAAACGAGTAATATCTGATGAGTTTTTCAGCAATGCTGTCGATATTGAGTTTTGTCATAGACCGACAAATCTTATGCCGTCATCACGGTCGTCATGGTAAAAGCTTCGAACCGTCTTTACGCAATAATTCTCGGCATGTTTTCCACCGCGCGCCGTAGAAAATTCCTTCGCCGGTCATATATTCAACACGCGCTATATCCCGCGCAGCTTAAGATTAATTTTACGCCCAAGTGAAAAGAACTCGGTGCGACATCTGAGGCGTCCTTTAGAAAAGGTTTCCTTTCAGAGAGAACAAGACCTCTCCAAAAGCCTGACGCGCCTCTCTATCGCCGTTATAGCGAACCAATTTTCAAAAGTAGCATTCTAATTACTTAAACATCCGCCACTCTTTCACGGCGATCCCCATCCACCGGGGCGGACTTCAATCAGATTTTCTTAAATGACACTGCCCATTGACGGAAAAACACGTGACGCGTATATAGGATTGTAGCACGAATTACCTTCCCCTTGTCGCTTTGTTAGACGCTCGACAGAGCAGAGAACGGAAATAGTTACTTATAATTTATGAAACTATATGAAATCTGCTCGCTCCATCTTGCAATAAACCGACTTTAGCATGGTAGTGCGAGATCGCGTTCGACTTTCCGCAGTTTCTTACACTAAAAATCTCGTAAAATATCGCCGCGCAGAAAGCATACTTCCGAAAGAACGAGGGTGGGCGGAGAGTAAAAAGATGGGCTCTCGTAATGGACGAGAGAAGCGACTTTGTTCAAAGAATCGTCGAGTGGCTATCTTCCGAGATGTCGAAAGTTTGCCCGTTCTTCCGGCAAGTGTCAGATCGACGACGGTGGGGCAGGGCAACGAACGAATGAAATTCAAGCGCGGCATCGATCATCCCCTTCGTTATTCGACGCGGAAATTGGCACGAGCACGATACCAGAATTTTAACTACACGAGCGCGTAGACGAGTTTCCACTGAGCATTGACATGTATTAAAGGCGCGATAAATTGACGCCCGATAAGCCCGATAAAGTAGATGAACGCGACGAATTCATTTAGGGCAGGTCAGCGATTGCCGCGCACAGAAGAAATCGGGGCTTGAAATTCAGAGTTGTCGAAAGTCGTGTTCCGCCCGCTCGTTCAACGGACGTCGAATCGACAGGAATTGGGGAGCAACGAACGAGGGGGAATATACGCGCGGCTGGCATCGATCAGACGATTGGATATTCCGCATCGGAACACGGATACATACGATATGAGGATTTTAATAGCACATCCAAGCGCGGAGGTCGAGCTTGGTCATTCCAAGTGCCGGCAGTAAGCTGCCGTGGGATGTAAAACGAAAACGGGAGCGGGATGTTAGCGGCGCGGCGCAGCGAAAAAGCAGCAATGTATAATTGAAATATTCGTTTAAGTGGACGACAGAAGAGCTACGACGGAAAATAAAATGGTCGAGGGAATCGAGGGGCGAGAAACTGCGTGGCCAAGAGGGTTGGTTAGGTGCGAGCGAATTCTGGGATAGGGGCGGAGAGAAAGAGAGAGAGAGGGAAAGCCGGGATTCGGGAGAGTTATGTTCAGAAAAAAAAGGCCGAGAGAAACGCGGTGGGGGAGACACTCAGTACCATTATAGCGCGTACCATAGCCGGTCGGTTTTACAACGTTAATATTTCTCAATGTTTCCTGGCCGAGTGTAATTAATTTATGTCTCGCGCTGAAACTTCGTAATTAAGTTTTATTCGCTTCTCAATCGCGTGATATACGCCCGGCTAACGTTATCGGCTCAATCTCTTCACCTGCAAACGAACAAAATTGTCTTTTATTTTGCACAGAGCGATTTTGCAGCCGATCAGCGGCGAATGCAGTAGACACATCTTTAATCGACCTTCCGATCGGTTGCTATTGACCATCGATATTCTGGCATGTTCAGGGGCAGTTAACACATTATTTTTCAACCGTCCTACGTTCATCGCGATCGAGTATCGTTTTAGCACACAATGCCTGTAGCCCGTGGCGACAGACAGGTGAGGACAAAAAAGTGAGAGACAACCAATGGAGGAGGAAGAGGAGAAGGCACCGCAGAAACAAAGAGGCCGATATGCGAATAAAGCTTCATTTACACATGCCCGTTTCGTATCGGCCCCGTATTGCTCAGCACCTCGACGGAAAATATTGTTCTGCCCGTTGCCAACGAAAAGTATTCACGCGTCACTGTCACAGAGTGCGTCCAGCGTCCGGCGATCAGCGTTCATACATCCACTGCAAGAGATAAGAAGTTTGCAAGAGTGACCGGGCAAATTTGCATTCGCCAGAGTTCATCGAACTACATCCATGTAGCGGGAAACCGTTCTATCTGCATCCCTTACCCACGTCCATTCTCGCCCGTACTATTCTTCCTCCTTTCAGCCTAGCCTAGAACTAGGGCAATTACAATACGTCGATGGCTAGAAAACCTGACCACGATGACATGGCCAACTTGACCACCGTGACAGCGGTGGCCGGTGGCGAACAGGGCGTACAGGACTTGCGGAAACAATGTGCAGATGCTATCCGGAACACTACGGAAGCGGCACTGATGCGGAACGGATACGTGCAAATGGACCTTGAGCCGACATGTGACTCGAGTCATTGCTGTCGCAGAGAGAAAGGAGCGGAGTTATCGAGGATGGTCGATTAGGATCGACGCGAGAGAACCTTTTCACCCCGTTTTTCGCCTTTGCCTCCGTGCCTTGTTCTCTGACTCGTGTTCCCTTTACGCGCAGCACATGGCCCGCATATGTGGTCAGAACACGACGGCGTGCAAAAGCCAAGGGCAAAACTGGGCCACGACCTAAATTGCGAAGCGCCACGCGATTGGAGATATACGGAGAAACGGTTGAATTGGCGCGTCTGGACTGGTAAGTGCAACGTGATGGGTGGCACACGGCACACGGCACACGGCACACTGCTGATGGCTCTCCAAGAGTAAGGTTAAGCGTAACATGGATCGGAAAGATGAATGAAAACTATTTTCCCGAACAACCGCTCGCCTATTAAACGGAGCCGAGCGCGTCGAGCCCATTCGTCACGAGCTTCCGAAACTATCCGTACGCCAGAATGTTTCTTACTTTAGTTTTCGAGCGATCTTCTTCCGGCGGAAAGCCGCGCATTCGTAGTCCGAATGCAGCGGGTAATTCCATTTCGAGTGGATCTCGCGCGATAGGAAAAGAGAGAGGAGAAAGAGAAAGAGAAAGAGAGGAAAGTGAAGACTTTCCCGTAGTAAAACTCGAACCGTGAGAGTGCCCATATTGATCCTATTTGCTCCGCGAAATTGGAACGGCGGAATACATAAAATTTCCCCAAGGAGAATATTGCCGGTAAGGAGACGGCTCGATGAGAGAGGTTGGCGCGGCGATCTCGCGCGCGAAATCATCGTTTTGCGCCGCGGAAATTCATATTCGACGTATGCCTCGTAAGGAGTCGCGCAGCGATCATGAGCAATCGAGCGAATGCGCGAGCGAACAAAGGTGGCAACTGCGCGTCGGCGAACGATTTCTCTAATTCCATTTGCAGGGGGCAGGCAGCAGGGAGGTCGCCGATGCCACACGGGGCAATTCTGTAATGGAAGCGAAAAACTGTATCGCGGCCTTTGTTCGCGTCGTCGTTTGTCGCGAACGCGCAGCTGTCACGGATCTCGTAAATAGTCGGCGTTACAACCCTTCCGTAAATGCATATTACGATCTGGCGGCGATCGATGTCGCGTGCTGGCTGTATCGATAGACGGCATCGTTCTCGTCTGACGCGCGTCAGAGTTCGAGCCGTTACGAGCCGGCACCTATTCGTGCGCGATCAATTGTCGGGCCTTTAAAAAAGGGTACAATGAATAGAGAGTGGCTACGGGTGTGTACGAGCTTAACACGTACAGAGAAACATCCGTGACCAGCGTGGCAAAGTACCGACCCACACGACGTAACAAAAATCCTATACTGAGCTGGACTTTAATTATATAAAACGATATGGCGAGGAGTCGTAGGAGTGGTAAAAACTGTAGTAATGGCCGTCTGACGTGATACGGTAATTTCGCTACAATCGACTTAACCTCCCAGCGACGTGGAAAAAGGGTACAATTTCATAAATTGCTCGCTTTATAAATGGTATAACGCCTTCAAGCGTGGCTACCGTTTCGCTTGGACGGCATTAAAGGATTTATCAGTTAATACTCGAATTGTGACACATTGACAAACAGTTCCTGCGATAAACGCGTGCGAACGAGCATTTAGTGACGTTTCGTGCTTGCAAATTACCGCGACCTGTCAAATCCATTTAGCTCGCTTCAGTCCACCGTCGAGATGAATGAAAATCGAAGCGGCATTATGTTTGAAAAGGTGGATCAACTCGTTCCGAAATTTTCTGTCGCGCGCTCTCCTGTCGCTAAATTATTTCGCGGACCGTATATCAACGAGGGCAATCATGCGCACGCATGGATGTAACGAATGGCCATTGTATCGTATCGATGGCTCTGGACTATCTTCCTCATCACGTAAATCCGAAATTTAAATAAACGGCATCGTTCGCGACCGACATAATGAGGGCCGAAGGAAGGAAGCTGTACAATCAAGTAAATACCGTACTTAATGGCGAAGATAAAACTTTAATCGCGTCCCCGCGCTTGAATTTATCTCCCCTCCGGGCGGAATCGTAACTCTTCGCTACAAAACGATTTAATTATAGGATCGATCGCGGTTGAGAAAACCAGCACCCTTCGACATAACGAATCGACGCATCCTACCGCAAGTAGATCCTTGTTCGGGGAAAAGCAACCAATAAATTCTTTGCCTTTAACCCGCACCTTTACATATCGAAGCGCGCGCGCGCCCGCAATTCCTTTTCCTTTACCCGCGCTTGCCCCCTATTTTTGCCTGCAGTAAACTTCATTTTTATTTTTACACGGCTCGTGTCAGTTATTCGGTCACTGCTCAATTCACACCCTGCAAATGCGGCGGTTTATTCGTCGTCGAGGAGGCTCGCCCGTGCCGTAATAAACGTTCTCTCCCTGATCTCTCTTTTCTCTACGTTCTATCCTTTCAGCGCTGTTCGCCATTACTCTTCACTTTCGGACATCAATTTTTCTTCTGATTATACTTGCGAAAGGAAGGCTCTCTCACAGAAGGGGATTTACTCCGTTCGAGGGGCACCCATCGGCACACGTTCCAAAACACCGGCCCACGCTTTTGATAACGATAATGAGCGAATCGTTTATGAGACTTCGAGAACCGGGAGCATGAGCCATTAAACACACCGGACACGAATCGTTTCCGCGATTCCGCCGAATGCCGCGGACGAAACATTTGCATCGCGTTATTGTCCAATTTATCGCACGCGACACTCTGTCGACAGTGTCGACGCGAGAAAAACACGTCAGCGTTCGGAGAAAATGACAACAGGGCCGCTCGAAAATTCGCACGCGACGCAATTTCCATTAATCTACATTCGTCAAAAACGTCACCGCGTTTGCGATTGTCGCGGGATAATTGTCACGCGCACACTCATCTGCCTTGCCAAGTGGGAAAACTTCTCGCGCGGTAATGATATTTCGTGACTGTAGCGGAGAATGTATGGTCGTTCACCGGCAAGGATGTTGGACCTGCTTACGGATACGTAACGCCTCCGGTTGCACTGAGCTTAACGGACTAACAAGCCACTTTAATATAGAAATGCCGTGGCACGTTACTAACGAGCCCCTGGAGTATCGTCCGTACGAAACGTAGCAATAAACGTTACCAATTGTGAATACAGGCACAGGAGTCGAAATCGCTCGATACGAGGACGCAAAATTGCGAGAGTTCCCACTGTGAAACAATCGTGGAATTGAAAGTATGCCCCCCTATTAACTTCTTAGCAGCGGTAACAAAATGTTTGTCGAATATAACGTACAACGGCTTTACCTGTTTCCACAATTTCAACAGTATCACTTATTTGCGGCCAATTCACCAATTGTGCACTTACGTTTTCGAATCCTTTTAGATATGTCAAATGATCCCATTAATGATCGACTTCGCAACTGTTGAAACATAAGAAATACTAGAAACCTACTTATTCATATACCTATACATACATACTCGCAATGAAAACTAACAGTACCATTACGTTCTATATGTAAATTGAGAAATGTTCCATCTTTCACTTCTCCGAGCATTTTGATGCGTTGCAGTACATTTCACGACGTCAAGCAAATGGCAAGCGCCGGCGGAAAATGTACATAACCACGATTTCGCAAAGCAACATGGAATGCGCAAAACAATGATTTTTGAGCAGACAATTGTTATAACACTTTAGTGAGGTTATGAGAGTGAAATTCCACTCGATAAAATTAAACGTACAATAAAGAATGAAGCAATGTAAACGATCGATATGAGACATGGAAAATAGAAATAGGAAATGATTGGTACCTAACAATAACGAACCAGGCATTGGGAAGTGAAGTGCATGACATCAAGCTTTCAGTAGTGAATCCGGCATGAGGAACAGGAACATCTCTCATCGACACGCAGGATTATAACGTCACAGGACACAAACACTCACAATGTTAATAAAAGGGATATCATGAGCTGCACACAGACACAAAAATGGAAAATATTGGTCAAGAACACAGGTAAAATCAAACAATCAATTGGAAATACAAGCGACACCAGAACATGTATGACATTTTCATTGAGAACGAGGCTCGTTGGCATTTCCAAGATGCCCGGACAAAACACCACGCGGTCAGAGACAATATGCGATCGATTAGTCAATCAATGCGTAACTTACCGGAACGCACAGGATCAAAAAAGTGTCGAATTTGATCATTCTTGTCCGCCCAAAGAGATGTAAGGCAAAGAAGCTTCCACGGGACATGGAACGGGTTGAGTTCGAGAAAAAGACAGGAGCGACGCGGATCCGTGTAAACAGCGGCCATGATCCCTCGCGGAAAGAGCGAAAGATAGACAATCGACAATCACCAGCGATCATCCAGAACATGCAATGCGCGCGCACTCTCGTGGCGCTCGGAGGAACTTTCAAAGGGTTACGTCTTACCGCGCAGTTCAAGTCTGTAGTGAGCTAGCGAGTGTGCGCAAAGCAGGGTATACTAGAGGGATAGGACTGAGAGAAATCAGCGAGTGTCAAACCTTTAAATGAAAATTCACACATAATGTTTATCGTGATGCTACAGGGTCAAGCAGGTTTTAAAAGGGGGAAAAGTTAATGAGGCCATTCATTATTGCAGAATGTTATTGAGACGAGTTTCGAAAAATTGTAATTTTTTACTTTGAAATCAGATTAAGTTTTGTTCACTAAGCAATATACTAATAATTACGATTAACTGATTTATTTGAATCAGATGGATAATATTGGGATTATTAATTTACACGTTAATTGCATTTCATACAAAAATGTTTAAATTATATACACATTTTCGTTAATTATTAATTTTACCAAACATTGTTGATCATTGTGTTTTTAAATATGTTTAGAATAAAGCACCTTTTTTGATAAAAATTGAATTAACCTCATCAGAGAAGCTCTATTTCGACGCTAAGCATTGCTCAATGGCTCGCATGGGTGGCTCGTCCATTGCTAAATAAGTAGCTCCCATCCAGTAAGGCTTACATTTCAGAAAAAATGGTCAGATATGCATTCGTCCGAAAACGGGAACTATACATTTTTTCTATACATTTGCAGCATCGCTCAAGTGTTTTTTCATCCCTCTTCCACCATTCTCGGACGTTGAGTGCGCTCCAATTGGCTCGGTCGGTATTTGTTTTTGTTGGGCGCAAGATATACCCTGCACCTCGTCTGTAGTATGTACAAGTGATATGTTTCAATAATAAATAGTTAACATTTTCCATGGTTCGTTATTATTAATTTGAACGTTGTGATGCCCAAGAACTGATTGCTTCTGAATTTTCATACTATGCCGCGTAGAATATATTACCATTGTGGCATGTGAAGTGCCACTAATGACAAAATGAATAGTATGACAAAATGACAATTGTTTCAAAGCCCCCTTTGGACTCTTCAGATGAAAATAATTTCACTTATCACGTTATGATAATAACTGAACATGAACTACACTGGCGCTCGGAAAAGCGATTATTTGAGCTCGGCCGGGGCACAGTGAAAAAGTTTCAAAGTTGCAACGAAAATCTCCTGGCCGTAAGTAGAATTACGAAACGGTGCCTCAAAGAGTGAGCATAATACCCGCCAGCGCGCTGCCAGTAGTTCGAAAGTAAAGAGAGAACAAAGAAGCGGAGTAGTTGAAGCTAGTCGATACACCTGCAGTTTTCGAAGTGATACCACCGCACAAAATGTACGACTAGCTAGAAGTACTGTTCAAAGAAGTGCCGATAAAAACGCGGCGTCACAATGAGGTGAACCATAATTTACGCGAAGGCAGATATTAAATGCGGGTGGTCGGAGTGCCTCGTAACCGGAATTACAGGTGAGCAAAGTCGTCTGAGAGCGCGTGTATATCTGCGTCGAGGTAAACAAAAAAAGAAGAGGGGGAGGTGAACATAAGGAGCGTCGGACAGTCGAGTACTAATACATTCGAAATGCGCGCCGGCGATGAGACAGAATGAGGGTGTAGAGGGTGGCGGAAGGTTGAAGGGAGAGAGAGAGAAAAAGAGTCATCTTCCTGCCGATTCTAGCCTTCACAAGTCGCTCTTGCCCGTCGACGACCCCTTTCAGCTATTCAGCGCCTTAAAAGAGACCGAGGCTGAGGTCAACCCTCAAGCTCGTAGAGGTTATCGAGTTCGTTCCGAGAGTGGAAAGTTAAAGGGTGTGGATTAAGCGAAAGCGAGAGACCATGGACGACCGCGAACAGCATCAATAAAGTTCCGCTCTTCCGCTTTAACGGAGAGAGGTGAAAGAGGGCGACCCGCCTGAGAGAAGTGGAAACGTGTTCGCGAAAAGTGGCCACGGCTCGATGGAAAAAGTCATGGCGGGAAATAGGTTCGCGGGAGGCATGCGTGCTTTATCGTGGGATAAAATTAACGAGCGACGAGGCAGACGCGCCGTAAACCGAAAGAGCCGAGTAATTACGCTATCTTGCACGAAACTTCGGATTAATAACGCCGGGACGAATGCACGGCGGTCTACGAGGATTACATAGGTTACGATAAATCTGTTCACCGGGAGCCGTTCTCTAAGATTTACAATCTGGCTGGCTGCGTTGCTATGATTTAAATTCCGGCGAAATTCGTGCCACGGCATATTATTCGATAGTAAACATTATGACTTATCTTTTACCGCCTGTTGCACGAACACCCTGTCCCTTTTCCTCTGTCCTTCTCTCCCTCCCTCTCTCTTTCTCTCTCTCTCTCTCTCTCTCTCTCTCTCTCTCTCTCTCTCTAGAAGCGGTACCTTCGTGTCCTGCATTTGGCGACATCAACGGTACACGTTCGTGCTACGAGAGCTCAGGGGAACAAGAGAATATTTTTGCTAGCAGCGTGGCTCCCTTTCAGATTAGCGAGTAAAAGCGTACGTGGCAGATTATTGAGACGTCCGTGACGAGGCAGCACTGAACAAACAACATGACGATGGACGAAGGAAAGTCTGAGCAACGCTCTAATACACGAGATATTTCAATTTACTGCAAAACCGCGCACCTTCGTATTAGCGTCCCATTTGTTTCCAAGCTGCGAACAATTAGACGACGGCCGAGTAATTGACGTGCCTGGAAACCGCCGATGTCGTTCGCAGGCAGTTACAGATTAATCGGATAACGCCGGCCAATCTCAGCGGAAGCTGAACCGTTTCGACGTGGAAACTCCGTGTGAACATTCTGCGGATTTTTACTGGGTCGCGGAAGCGTGAAAAGCTCGACGGATAGTTTTCCGCCTCGTAGCCGCGCTGCCCCGGACATGAACGGACTTGGCAAAGTCTGACTATCAAACGACGTCATCGTGAGCGCCGAGATAATCCGGTGCAGCCTTCTAATCACATCGTCCTTCCATCTTGTTCACGGCGGATAAGCTCGGGTAAAATAGATTGAGAGTGGCGCGCGGAGGGAAATGCGGGAAAGAATATCTCTCGATTACGTCGAATATCTGACTCATGTGCGAAAGGAAGCGAGAAGGAAAACGCCATTGGACGCTCTCGGAGGGAGGCCACAGAAATCGATACTGATTAGATGTTCTCACGGACCAACCCCTGTGCAATTCCCAAAATTCTTGGCTGGCGGGCAGAGCTATGGCAGGGCGAGGATTTACAGCGACCACGGGCGGCCCTCGAAACCGTTAGAAGAAAAAGGTCTGGAGAAACACGGCGAGATCCAGCATCCCCTTCATTCTGGCCTGTCCTCACGTCACATCCACACGCGCGGCAACCAGCCAGCTAGCCAGCCAGCCAGCCAGCCAGCAGCGTGGAGCGGTTAATTCGAGTCCTCCTGATTCGGCAAGGACGACCAAGAGATTGGAGAGCGAGCGAGACGGCGTGAATGTGAAAGATGAAGAGGAAGGGACGATTCGGAGTAGGCAAGAGTGGTCCGGGGTGGTTGGTGTGTTGGCCCGGGCGCGAAATCACAAGTTGCCAAGAGGCATGTAATGTCGTCAAATTTGCAATTCCATTACCGGCTGCCGCCGTATAGGTAAAGGGTGAAAAGGGTGGCGAGGGCGACGCTGCCGTCTCGTTTCTCCGCTTCCTCCTCCTCCTCCTCCTCCTCACCGACCCGATCCAACTTACGCTTTCTCGTCGGCCTGGTCCTCTCCCGTCGGGTAAACAAAAGTGGATCGAATTTTAATCGACGTTCGTCTGCACTTCACACGAATTTATCGACGACACTGAATGTAACTGCCATTTTTATGGCCCTCTAAATTCTCTATACGGTTTGCGCGAGATCTCTTGGTTGCATTTTGTTGACGCTCCTCGGAAGCATAATTTTTCACGTCCCGACGATTTCCTTTTTGAGCGCACCTTCAGTCATCTACCTTTTCATCGAAGTACCTCGTACATTGGCCATTATATATTGGGCGCCGGACATAAAGCAGCATCTTCTTTCGTCGCCGATTACTCTGGCGAACCGTCGCCGTCGGCGTCGGCGTCGGCGTCGGCTGCTTCGGGCAAGATGGGCATAGTCATAGATGAGACGGCGGTAGCGACTTTATTACATTACCCAGGTTTAATATCTACTCCACTCCCACTTCGTCCGACTATCCGGCAAAGAAATACGTGATCCAATTTCTAGCGAAAGATACGAGTCGCGCGGCAGGGGGCGGATGACTTAAATTTTGCCAATCCGCGCTAGAGAGCAATCATTTTCGATCGACGTATATTTACTCAGTCTTCGCGTTTCGTCGGCAGTTCGTGGAAGCGGAAAAGTTAATTTTATCAAGACCATTTGCGCCAGCCTCCTTCAAAGGCTGCACATGAAATTGAAAGAAGCGTATACACGCGTTACGAAGTGTGACGCGAACCGTGGCGAATTGGTCCGAGTCCGGGCACGATGAGGACATTGTGAATCGAATCGACGCGGATGGACATGCGACTTCGTGGCACCGTGTTGGAATTTCTAAACGAACAGTAGCATACAGGCGACGCCGACGTTAGCGGGTAACAAGGACGGCGTTCAGGTCTGTTAGACGCCACCGGGGAGAGAGGGTTAATTTAACCCCCCCGGGTCGTGCGGAGGTGTGGGAAGTCAGGGGTGAGCACTGGTGTTACGGATGTATGCTAATGGAGACCTCGGGAGATGTCTAACATCCAACATCCCGAATTGCCTATATGTAACTAACCACGTGGCGCCATGTGTGTGTCCCTCTGTCTCTACGCGGACGTCTGTGCCCGCGCACGAGCGTGCATATACGTGCATATCAGCACCTATATGCGCATACGCTTAACCTGCGCAGGAACTTACCTCCCGGTATCAAATTGCCCGATCCAGAATTTATTACTCGCAAAATGAAGCCGGCATGAAGTTTTCGTGTTATGCAAACGATAAGCCACCTTATTAGCCCGTGCACTTAATCCGCGGCGCGGCTAGAGGCGGGTCGTCGAAAAGTGCGTGGAAAGTGCGATGATCCGCGCTGAAACAGCTGAAGCGGAGCGAAGTATACGGTGCATATAGGGTACTCGACGATGCGAACGAGAGTGAGCGAAACGCCGCATTTGGATTCGAATATTCCGGATGATGACGGTACAGTGTATACAGAAATGCGCATGAACTCCGAAATGGCAGATGTAACGTCGTACGGTGGGCAGAAACGAGGGAAAGGAGAACGTGGAACGCACGGGAAACGATAAAAACCGAGTAAAGTATAGCGACAGACGCGCAGTACTGCAGTTGTAGCGAATCGTATTCCAAGGAATGCTCGTTTTACCGTGCAGTTGATAACCGGGGGTATACGCTCGCGCGGACGTTAATGAATCTAACAGAAGTATATGCCGGCGTTTAGTCCCTGTATTCCGCACACATAGTCTAAAAGGTAATTCCAAGTCAAGATAGAACATTAATTGCTAAGATTCATGGGGCCGCACACGACACACTACGTGAAAAAATTCATTATCCGTTCTCCGTAATCGATGGGCTAGCGTTACTTCCAGCGACTAAAGACAAACTCGATGAAATCGCGCTTTCGCACGTTGTACATAGTTTAAGATATGCGAATGATACGGAGTCGCGTATGGTGGAGTATGTGATCTGTTGCGATAATCGTGCGTGATATTCGAAATAATGGTGCACTCAATGGCGGCGAGACGAGCGACGTACCACGTACGCAATATATTTCATATTTCGCTCACCATTCTTCATATTTGACCGCACCGTCCATCTGTATATGTACCTCTCTAACCAACCATCTATTTATCTATCCATTTCTCGTCTGCCTCTGTTTCCTGCTACATGTATTCCCGAGAACACGCTTCTCCAGATTCGCGCCAGAATGAAATAACATTTTCGTTTGTCGAAAGACTAACATAGTCGTCTTTACACTTACGTGTTAGAAACAACGAAAATAACGCACAGTCGGAGAGCTACTATGCCAAAAGGCATTTACAGCTATGTAAGATCGCGGTACATATCGTCAATGTAGGTACCTAACATCGCGCATGTGGTGAAAAGACATAAGCTTGTATAAAATCGTGCTGCGGGATACGATTGCGGAGTGAAAAGAAAGATTGCTGAAAAGTCGCCGAACCATGTAACTAGCCAGTCTAACCTCGACGTGCCCAAAATCTCACCGAGGTCGGCAGGACGTCCGAGTGAATTCAAGACGAATTTTCGAATGATCGTCGCAGTGACCGCTGAGTGCCAGCGCCAGCGTATGGTACTATCCAGCTGGACGTGACTTTCGTCGCGCGATCCTTCTGCGAGGAATTTCAAGCGGAACCGGATATCGTCGTGTGACGCTTCGCGTGAATACTTCATGAGCGACGTTTACTTATTACGAGGCCTCATTCGTTTCGGAGAGTTTCGAGTCTTTGAGATTTACGGTAAACGCGACGAGCGGGCCACTTAAATAAGCGCCTCCGCCGCTCCTTTTGATTGCAGCCTGCAAAACCGCTGGATTTTAAACGCACACACTCGCGCATTTGAGCGGAGTTAATGTCGAGCCACCCCTGCTGAACCCTTCTTTCTGTCGTCGGTCGACGGAAGATGGCTGTCGCCTGAACTTCTTTTCAGACGATTTAAGATCGCACGAGGGCGAGAGTATAAAAGCCTTGTCGACAACGTTACCTCCTCCGGCGCCGGGGGGTGGGGGCGGGGGATTTGGGGGGGGGGGGCGGGGGGGCAAAAAATGGCCTGGCACTCGAAACATTTTTCGTCGAATTTTGTCCATCCCCCGGATGTGGCGAGGGCTGCTCTAACGTGGTTGACGATCAATTTTGGGCCATCGTTGCCCGCGGGCGCTACAATCAGCGAGATCGGAATCGTGAATACTTAATCGCGTAACGGGGCTCATTTTTAGCGCGCGCGCTCTCGCACGCTCCGCGTTTTAGCGGATTATGACTTTACGATGTAAATCCACAAGAGAGTCCGATAATTATACTCGTTCTATTCAATCGAATGTATTAAATGATATTATCCGATAATGTGCGTCGCGATGCACAGTCGGAGGTGCGCATTTAACCACTGAGGCCTGTAACAGCGGGGCATAATTAGAGCTATCGCGCTCTCTCGTTTGTCGCTGGCTGTAATTTGCATCTATCGAACACTTTTTTTTCCCCAGCGCGCGCGCGCGGCTTCAAATCAACTTGCACCGACGTTGACGGTTCATCTGCCATTTTGCTGGGCCATCGAAACGCGTCGCGGAACGAATGGTGCCATTATTTAAATGCGACTCCGAGTCCTTAATGAGCGCGGGCCGCAGTTATTTTTAAATGTTTACGCGAATTACCATATCTCAGCCAATTTGCATCTCGTTTACATTTTACGGTTCATGAGGCGGTCGCTGTGTATCGCGCGGGGCGCGTTACAAACTTAGCATTTCGAAACATCGATGCAAAGCAGCGGTTTTCTCCGAACGGCTCCCGTCATTTTATACGCGAGAGTGCAGCTACTACATTCCTAAGGCGCGCGCGCAACCAGTTTCTATGCCCTCGATGCGTAACGTCGGAAATACGGCGCAAGCCCGCGCCGGTGTCAGACAGCAACAACGTATACTTACGTCCCGAAATTAGTATTCTAACGGGGGCTAATTGAGTTCTAGCAGCCTTTTGCGTCGGCTCGGAGGCGCGCTCAAACGTCTGGGCCCCTTCCCAAGTGTTCCTGACGAGCGACGCAGGCGAGTTCATGTCAAAGGATCGACTAGCGCCGGTTGGGTTATTCGGCATGCAAAGCAGCCTCGCTCCTATTGAGACTCCGCGGATGAAGATGAACGAGCCGATTGAATCAGTAGCTCGGATGATAGAGTTTTCGGTAGGTATCCAGTGTTTGGCACTCAACGGATTCTCCGTGGATCGCGCATGAGATTAGCTTGACACGAAGAGCGCGAGCTTCCCAACTGCGGCGCATCGGTGTGGCGCGATAATGATTTCTGTGTGTCGCATCATTAGATTTGAGGTTACACCGGATTCCACTGGAGCACCCGCGTCGAATATTTAAGCAGTCGGTCTGCCGCGACGCCAGGCAACGTCGGAGCCGACGTCGCCGTTCAAACGCAGACGCACATCAAAGACTCTCCTTTAATAATCGCAGGGTGATGAATATAATGGAGTCGGATCGCGCTATCGGATTGCAAGCTCGGCTCCTGCCCTGGGCGTGCTCCGAGTGCTTTTCAAGAGACGCACAGATACGCGCGTCAAAGGATCGCAGATGGGATTATACGGAAGTTAAAAGGGGATTTGCTCTAATGGGGGAAGTAAGGGTCACTCGTAGGTAGTTACTGAAAAGAGCGGCCTGCTGGAAGGATCGGCACAAAGCATCTGACACATGGCCGTACATACTCGTTTCGGTGAGAGACCTTTTTCTACGCGAAGCTCTACCGTCGGCGTATTTAGAGTATGTACATTTTTAAATCGAGCGCCGGATCGATTAGTACGCCGATGAGTGAGCGTGAACGCGAACCACCACTCGACACAGTTAATTAATTGGCGGTTCGTTAACGTACGAGAAAGCACGATAAAGCAGCTTCTCAGAATAACGTTCACGGTATACTAATCGTTTGACGAGCTCATTTAAGCAGTATTGCACCATTTAGATTGTCACGGGAAGCGCGGTCTGCTGGTGGCCATTCAAAATGTACCTCAATGCTAAACGAACGTCAAAGAGGCAGAATGTGATTGCGCATGAGATAGACGGTATTACCTCTAATTAGGGAAAGAAGGGTCATTGGTGGACTGTGAAAAGGGCCCAAACGGTCGAGTTGGTCGGAGACTGAACGCGGTTCTCTAATACTCCGTCATGCCAACGGCAACGAATCCGCGTTTCATCAAACTTTCCACGAAGCCAAATATTTTCCAAAAACCCACCAATGTGTAGTGGGCAGAAACTCACTTCAGAGAAGGATAGGATCGCTCTATGTTACGAAAAGCACGTTATTTACTACGCGTACCATGCACTAATTTTAGATCTCGCTACTGACGGTTATCAGCAAATACCGCAATTACGACTGTCGATGATTGATTGATTTCAATCAACTCATTCCCGACCTATCCGAAAGCGAGCTGCAACTGAAGGATCGTGAACCATGAGGTAGGGGATGAACGAGGAAGACGAAACAGTGGCGGAAAGTTAGAAGGGCGTTGGTCGCGGATGGTCAGCAGAAAAGTCGGTTCCTCGAGTCGGTTAGAAGGGGGGTGGGGTAGGGCGGGGTGGTCTGGTGGGGGTTGGCTGAAGCTGCTGGATGAGCGTGTGGACTTTATGATGTTTTTTGATGCGACAGTACAGCGCGCGCGGGTCGTGGAGGGTGCAAGGGGTGGCTCCGGGGGTGTACGAGTGGAGCGGAAATGAACTCGAGAGTGCAGCTTCCTATCTGCTTTTCAGCCCCGCAATGGAATGGACATGGAAGCACTTTCGTACTCTGTAAAGCTCGGAAACACGCGCATACCATTTTCATAGCAGCCCGCTGCATTATGAATCAGCTCTCTTCATCTCGTTTTACTGATCACCCGCCGCTGCCGCTGCCGCCGCCCACGCCGACGCCGGTGGACGTCGGTGAGTGCGCAAGCTGTACCTCTTCTTCAGAATCGGCGCATTGAAACTGAGTTTAATAAATGAAGGCCATTACCGCGTAGTGATCAAGGTAGCCACGGCGCGGAGGATCGATCTTGGAAGGATAATCGATAACTGCCATGGTAACGGACACCACCCCCTACGCCGTCGTCGTCGTCGTCCTCCGCATCGTTATAGAAACGATGAACGCGGTCCGTGATAATCCTCGCATGCCACGCTCGCCTCGTTAATATCGGTGATTTTATAATCATTATTAATTCCTCGCTTCATTTGCAAGTGAATGTGGCTGCGTTTGGCTGGAAAGTGGAAAAACGGGGCATTGTTCCGACTGGCAATGGGAACCGTTATGAAAATATATTTTATTCGATATCAGGCTGATTTTCCCGTCGAGCGCCATCAGCAGTTTTCAAGCTTAACCACTGTACGCGTATATGTTTAATGGTCCGGTAACGCCTTTATGCAAATCAGCGGCGTTGTTGAAGAACAACGCGAGTGAATTTAGTGGGATCCCTTATAAATCATGTCTCCGCCCCGTTCCCATCCCCGCCCCCGTTCCCGCCGACGCAGCGGAGAGGAAGAGAGGGCGGAGGGTGAATTTTGTTCTTGGTATGCGTTGCCAATTGTGTGCGACTGAAAAGTTGCACGCTCATCCGAAAGTTAATGTATGAAACCCCTGACTACCCCTGTAAAATGGGCCATTAGCAAGGCCCTGGAGTGCGCATCAATTTCATTTTGGCCCATTAAAGAAGCGAGAAGGAAGAGGGAAGGTCGAAGGTAGAGTGAAAGAGGTGAGAAGAGGCGGGGCACAAAACGATGGTGTACCCAAAAATATCCGTGAACTCGGTGAAAATCAATGAGCCGGTCAGGGAAAACGCGCGTACTCGCCGGACGTAGTTTGCACGGCTTTTATACAGAAAATCATTTTAACTCGCTTCATTTGAAATTCATTCCGCTCTTCCGTATACAAGTCATACATTCGACGATTGAATATTCAACCGACGGTCGAACTTGAAAAAGTACCAAATTAGCGTTTTCCATTTCGCCCAGACACATCCAATTTTCGCATCGCAAGCACGGCCACATCAGAGTTTAATGTGGATCCTGAATATTTATAACACTGATTAATTAATTATTCTGCCTATAAAACGGACGGTTACATGATAAATTCAATCTTTAATGTACCTACGATGTAATTCGTGAGGCGCAAATGTAACGCCGATAACGTCAATTAACGCCAATCGGTCGGTTGAATCGCATTTTATAAAAGTTTCCCCCCACTTGAGCGCCGACTTCAGCTGAAAGGCGCGGCACTAAAACAAGGGCCTTCATTCCAAACTTCCCAGCTCTTCCACTTTTCAAGCTTGTATCTTAGCGGGTAAGTTCGAACAATGAAAACGTGCTTTATATGCAAAAAGCTCCCGAAGTACGATACTTAGTCGCGGCGCAATGGATTTGAGACCTTTTGTCAGAGTCGTAATTTCGGTCAAACGCCCGCCCCTGCCAGACAACAGTTCTCTAATTTCGGAAAATTCCCGGGACACAGGCGTGCTGCGACCAGTGCATTATTTAAATAGTCTCCGTGCAGTGTAGGGTGAAATGCACGAGAGCATACATTGGCACATAAACGACGTCGGTCTAATATTCGGTAAGGACCGTAAACGCTCTTTACAGGTTCGACTACCATTTGCTTGAAACCTTTGAGTGCGTGCACCGGCTGGCAAATCCGCAAATCCGATTTCCCCCACCATGTAGTCTAGAACAAAAGTGAACAGGACGGCAATTCTGTGAGCTTCTGTTAACTAACATTATGACCATATGCCATTGTGTTCGCAGCGATGTATGAAAGAGAACCCGATTAAGAAGGAGTATCGCTTTATGATCTCTATAAAGCGCCCCATGGGAAGTTAAAGATAGACAACGCAATAATCGTACGAACCTGCGCCATGAGCTTTACGCCGCTTGTGTTGGCTTGTCGTAAATTGTCGTCGGTGTCAACCGCAAAGTGTCAAAACGATATTTTTAGACGATGTTCACTCCATCACCGTACGACACAGCGCGAAACGTTTGATCGTTGAACAATATTCCTGCCAAGTGGTGAATAAATCCACACGATTGTCCCGTGAAATTAAGAAACCGTCCTGTCTCTTAGCACGCGAGGGACACGTCAATTTCTATGATAATATTTTGAGCTGAAACGGATATTGGGGTTGTCAGGTGGAAAAACACTTTCCAGAACGAAAGGCAGTCTCCTCGCGTCGGGCGGCTTTATACGAGCAATCTGTGATTTAAAGTTGCAATTCCAGATGGGTCAGCAAAAAAACAAACCCCGGCGTCCGGCATCAAAGAAGATTCATTCGAGAAAGGGCGAGGCGGTCACTTTATTGTCAGCGACGTTCATTTGCGTTCGCCGTAAAGGAACTTGGAAGAGGTAAAAAGTACGACGATACAAAGGAAACTAATTATCCCTCTCGGAGGGAAGCAGGAGGGGAGCATAATCGGATCGTGAGGCAGCTGTACCATGTTTGCCGTCGCGGAACTTACCTTCTCCCGCGTACGAGTCATAGTAAAAAAGGAGCATGATAGACCGTGAGATTGGCGACAATATGTCATAATCACTTTGGGCCTCCGATCGCGCTAAAGAACTGAAACGCTGCAACGAACTAACGATGAAGCGAGTCTTAATGATTCCGAGTGACAGAGAAACGCCGCGCCGGCGCCGACCGAGTACATAGACGCGATTCTAACAATAAGAGTACTTAAGCTCAAGAAAGGACAATCGCCGCTTGTTGTCACGCAAGTAACGTAAAATCTGCACCGGCAGAAGTGCTGAATTCAGCGTATACACGAAATGCTCCCGTCTTCTTAAGCTTCTTCGTTGAAGCAATAGTTCGGAAAGACTCGATTGTAATTGAAATTGTCTTACCACGTACATCAGTTTAGCTACAATATCAATCTGGCGCTAAGACATTCCTTCGCTTCTCCAGCAATTAATTTGATAATCCATTATCCGGATCGTTGTTCCAAGGAGACTGTTTATTGTCCACCAGTCCATCACACAAATGCCCATAGGTCTGACCACGCCAGAGAGGGAACTGGATGATAAACCGCCACTCTGTTTACCCATCTCCGTGGAACATGGCGTAATAAGACATCGACGATAGACTAACCTCTGTAAGGAGGATCCAGTTGAAGCGGGTATAATATAGCGACTGTAACAGATGAATTCTAGTTGTGCACGCTATTTGATCAATCGCAGCAACAAAATCCAGAAGGAGAACGTAAAAGAGTAAAAGTTGATGCAAAATTAATACATGATCCAGCACTCGCGAAACGAAACGTGCGGGAACACGACTCGCAGAGATGATGAAAGGAATATTCTAGATTTTCTCATAGCCTCATCCTGTGAAGCAGGGAGATAGGAAGCGAGTACGAATGATGGAGAGAGACGGATCCAGCGCGTTCGTTAAAAGCGTATAAAATGTCGAAGAGGGAAAAAAAGGAGAACCGAGAACCCTATAGTCGTTCCACGTCCGTGGCAACCATGATCAGGAAGGAACACGGACCCAGAGGGAAAGAGAGCGAGTAACGGTGGGAGAACAAGAGGATTACCGGTCCATGGCATTGTTAAGAGGCGGCATGGTGTCTCTTATTTGATCGGCCCAAAGTAACGAGGGCGTACGGCGTACGCCGATATATATCGTGGTAAGTCCATACTGATGCGTGAGGTTGAAATTGCGATGGAGTAGGAATGCGAAAGTAGTAGGAGGCGAGGCGTTGAAAAAAATGTCTCGTAATGCCATGGAAAAGCTGACGAGCAATATGAAACGTTGTCTGGCTCGTAAAGCGACTCTCTCGTTTTTCCCTCCTATCGTAATTAGGATAAACCCTTGTGACATTGTTACCGCGCAAGATGTGAGGCTCGGCCTCCGACAATGTGCGCGCCCGGTTCGAGGCGTGCGAGCCGGCGAGATAAAAACGAAGGGGCGTGCGCGTGCAGGACCTAACAGGCGCTAATAAGGCAGCTCGAGAATTTCGAGGAATGAAATTGTCTCTCGCCTTGCCGCTCGCTCTTCCCACTCGTCCTGCCGGGACAAAAGGCTCGCACTCCTCGCCAGCAGCGCGCAATCGTTAAGCAGCAGCCTTGACGCCTTGCTCTTTCAATTGTTCACAATTTTAGATCTCGACGTCCGAATCGCATTTCTTTTTCGTCTTCGTCCCGAATGTAATTACAACGCTATACTCCGTGCTCTCGTAATTCTGCACGTTCCCACTACTCGTTCATCCGTCCGTAATTCTTCCCTTATTACCTTCACGTACCCGTTCATTCTGTGTCAAGCTGCGCAGACTTTCGAGAGCTGTGCATGCACGCGGCAATTGCGCGTTGTTACGGATCAGCCCTAATTAATTCTTCGATTCTACGGACCTCTTCCTACGGACGAGACTCTCCACTCCCACCCACGCTCCGTTATATATTCCGCGCGCTTCGCGGCTCTACGAGTTCGAACAGATTTTCTTACGACGATGCTCACAATAGACTACACCTTTTTATGAGTCTGGATATTGGAATATACACGACGAACCTTCTCTTGTCGCGTACACTCCTCGTCCCTCTCTATCTCCCCCTATTCCCGGCCACGGCCAGCTCTATCCAGAATCTCAGCAGCAGACGCTGCACGACCGTTTCGACTCGGACGAAACTGCCATTGAAAGTTGGCGCCGCGGCAATAAGGAGAAAACAAGGAGAAGGACATAACGATCCTCTTGTAGAAAATGAGCGGTTGTAGCGGAGCTCATCCCGGGACTTAGAGACGCTCAATACTCCCGCTGAATAAAATGCGTCCACCCTGACTCCTTCGATTCTCCGCTCTCGCCGTTCGTACTTTGTTAATCCGTCTTCAGTGTTGGTCGGGAGACAAAGGCAGGCCGTTCGCGCGCGCGGTACCGTTCTTTCGACTGTGGGCGTAAAAGGGGCTGAGAAAGCGGCAAACTTTCACTTCAAATCCCGCCGGAGGAAGTTTGTATTTGCAATTCCATTTGGAAAGTTACAGCTGTATCGTACGGTTCCCGGCCGCTGGATCTCGGCGAGACAGAAGGTAGGTATCAATTTTTATACGAAGTGAATTTCGCCGGGACGCCTCTTCGATCGGCCCGAATGTTTAAGCGGCCGGATAAGATATCGCGCCGAGCGTCCGTGGAGATTCAGTGAGATTCAGTTAGTTAGGAGCTTTTGTAAGATTTGAAGCGGATGACGCAGCTGAGCCACCCAGAGCGATAAGACAGACAAAGGGGCGATAGTCGGAACTCGTTGGACTCGAGCTTTATAGTGGCACTTCGCTCGCTGATATCCACCGATTCAAACGTGTCATTTACGATTGCTGTAACGTCTTCCTCGTGCGATCCAAGTTTTAATTAGCGCGCGCACTCGTATACTCTGCCTCTGCCCTCGATCGGTGACACAGCCTCATATCTCTCCTCGATTATGGATTTCGTTATTTCTTGTTATAAACGCATTCGTGACACCGATAGGTAGGCAAACATCATAGGGGCCGCGCGCCTCGAACACGATCCGTTATATCGGGCTTCGCAATTATTGAAACAAATCGATGCAAATATTTATCAGTCCGCCGCGATATATGACGGACTGCAGCCATAACTTTATGTTTTCCATTCCCGGATCGTTTGAAATAACAACATTCGCGAGGCTGACCTCGGGGCGTCTGCAGCGATCTCGCCTCGCTGGCCACGGGGCGGCCGGCGCAGCAATCTATCGCTTCGAATCGGATCGTCGTCGAGCGAGACGAAAAAATAGCAGCCGGCCCTTACGGTGGACAGTTAATTTACAAAGCCAATAAAGGCGAATAACGTGTGGCCGTTATTCGCGTTCCATGGGAACACCGTAACGGCGGAACGACATTAATCAACGGGAGGGCTCTTCAGAGTTCCGCGAAGGTATGCCTGCCGCTCTCGTACGGCGAATTCTCGCTCGATACGTCGCAATAAAGCAATGAAATTGAATGGTATCTGGACGGCCGTAATGATTGCTCGTAAAAATGTTAGCATACGCGCGACTACCCGCGCCTCGGCCGTCGAAGGCGAAGGGGTGAACAGAAAGGGTGGCGAACACAGTTGTTATGGCGGCCGATATGAGGTGGGGAGGACATTATTTATTTTAACAATCCATAACGCCGTTAATAAATACGCTCGCGGCAGTCGTTGCATCCGGACGAGGGGGGTATAAAGCTCGGCAATAACTTCGCTGAACCTGGCTATTAATTACCTTAACGGCCGCGCTTATATGCTTATCCGTGCCTCTTCCACTGTCCTCCTCCCAAGAGACGCACACCTACACTAACATTATTGGTATACCGACAGCGAATGCCTCTTTCCACGTCCTCCCCGTTCGCTCACCGTGTATCTAACTATGCATATTCTCCACCCTTCCTCGAGCTTCCCCCGAGCTATCTCCACGAGTAAGTGTTCATACAAACGTACCGGCTCGATTTATCCACTCAGAGAGCCGGTCGAACAATCAACGCCGGTGAAAAGAGCTACTCCCGCGCCGACGTAAATCGGCCGAATACGTTGAGAGTAACCAATGCCACGCTGTTTCGAAAATAACGCCCGGCAAAAAGGTGTGCCGCGCGTCTGCGAGCGACAGTCGCGAAAATGAAACACCTGTTACGTATAACGTCGTCGGTAATTGGATCGTTCGGGACGCGACAGTCTCAACGGAGAATGTAAAAACAATGGCATTGATAGTGCGTCGGGACGATAGCAAACTGTGGAATAGCACAGTGTGCGTCGACGAGGGAGAGGCGCACTGGTTGTAGCACTACATACTCCGTTAGGTTGGGTCAGCTGTGCGTCCAGTCGATAGAGAGACAGTCGAGAAATAGCCTCCGTTGCCTGGCTATCGTCGGTATCGTCGTCTAGTGAGGCACAACTTGTTACGGGAGAAATAACTTGTTACCCGAGGAACAAGGGAAGATACGTCAAAAGGCTAGGGTAGCTCTGATCTCTCCAAGAGAGGGTGAGAGAGAGTGATGTGAAAGGGTGACGCAATGCTTTCCTTTGACGACCCTGCCATTGAGGAAAAACGGACGCTTGGACTATTTGTTAAGCGACCTTCCATTCCTTCCTCACACCTTTAACTCTGCATTTTATTCGTCCGCTGAAAAATTATTCCTTTGCCGATTGTCGTAATAATGAACAATTGTCGTCCACCAAATATTCTGCATACCGTGTTTATACTACGATCAAACACGTGGCCTCTTATTGTTAGATTTGAGACGGACGATGAAAACTGTGAAGGAAATAAAAGTACACACTGAAAGGTTAACCCAACGATGCTTTGGGAAACGTCCTACTAGGAGGTAACGTGAAGTCGTTCCTATTTTTCTCTCCGGGAATAGAAATCGCACCTGATAATGCGACGATAGTCTCCTCGTGCCCAATATCTCGAGTAAATGTTCCGAGCACGAAATTCTTCCAGATACGGGCGAGCATTGTCGTCGATAAAGAAAAGCAATATAGGGTGGAGACAAATGTTTCTCTTGAGCTTCGTGTCACAGAAGCAACGGGGTGCAGAAACGAAAAGTGCATAGAACGAGACGTCCTCCTTTTACATCTCTTTGTGAGGCACAGCGTCGGAAACGATAGTTTTCCTTTTGCCAGTATCACTCCAGTTTATTTACTGGTACATGGGGCTCGAGCGAATATTGCGCCGGAGCGCGCGATCCGTGCGTCTCGTAAACGAACACGATGTGTTAATGCAGACCAGCAAACTCAAGCAAATCGTGCAGGTCCTGATTATACCATGCCCAGCCGCCGAATCGGATAGTTGTCAACATATTTACTCGACCGGTCGAACGCGCGCAACTAAAACGGAAATCTACAAACACCTGCGACGATATGAATGTGAGGGAGCGCGGTGACTATATTTGCAGACGAGCACGCACACGAGCACGCACACATGTTCGGTGCGCTCGTGAAAACGACCCCGCTGTTGCGCGAGTCTCGCGAAGCGATGTTGAATGTTACTCGGAACGTCGGCCGTCGATCATGCCGTGTCATACGTTGTCCGACGTGAATCGCCAATCGCCCGGCACACACGTGTAATCCCTCCGATCGACGTCGACAAAAAAAGTTACAAAGAGTTTTCGCCGGCGTCGAGGCCGCGCCGCGCGATGCGGCGCAGCGCATCGAGCAGGGACGCGATCATCGCGGCCGAAAGATGGAATGGGGGGGAGGAGGAATTCGTTACCGTTCGAATAATCTTGATCGCCGTGAGTGTGCCAATTGAATGACGCTTTTTCCGAGGGAGCAGAGAAGGAAACGGTAATTGTCGATGCGAAAAACGCACGGCCATCTACACTCGCGCTCCTCTAGCTAATTACGGCTCGGCGCGGGACACCTATTTTGCGCGGCGAGAGCGAGAAAGCGCTGAGAAGTAATAATGAAAGGAAAGGACGCGAAGGGGAAGAAAGAGATCGTGAGAAAGGGGGAGGGTGGGGAAATGAGGAGAGCGCAACTTAGATACCGCGGCGAGGTGATACAACGCACACCGAAATCCGGGGAAAAATGGTGTACGGTTGGCGAACGTCGGGCTCTGCACGTGTGTTCGTAAGGGTGCTTGGCAAGAGGGAGAAAAAGAGGTAGTGAGCTGCACCGTGATTGGTGTATAAGCCCGGGGCTACGAACAGAGTACGTAGAACGTTTGCCAAGTGCAACGGTGGAAAGATATTTGAATTTCAGAGCACAAACCAACGAACCAGCCGCCTGTACGAGCCTCGGGCAGGATGGTCGCATGCTCCATCCGAATATACAGGCATTCGGTGGCAAATGACGCTCGCGAAAGTGCACTAATAGCCTCGAGACGCGCCTATATCTGCTTACCTTTGACAATGTCGAATTACGGCGACGTGAATAAATTCTCGTACATCCAACGCCGCTGCCGCTCTGCCGACCCGCCACAATCGACGCAGACGTCTGTATTGAGCACGTTCGACTGGGAGTGAGATTAAGTTTGGCTTGCCTAATTTCGTAATAGGTCTGACTGGATGCGGCAATTCCCTGAAACTCCGCTGACTCAGCGATCAACCAGTTCGGAAACGAATCGAAATTCGGCGGTGCTCTGTGTGCACAGCTCACGTTATACCGTAACGTGTTCCGGCCGGCCGGCCGGCTAGTCCGTCGAGACCCTTTCGCCCAGCGATGTTTCATCTCTCGGCCTCTCGCCCGAAATCCTTAAACTCCGTCAGAATTAATTGCGCCGTTCCGGCGGCTGGAGAAATGTCCGCGTTAGACTTGACTAATCCAGATATCGGCTTGCGGCGCGCTGGAAACTGCTGATGGCTGGCGGATTGCGAAGGTGCAACGGTTAATTGGCAGATTTTTCAGAGCGACACGTGTCGCGCGTACATATCCGTCAAGGTACACCTGCAGCTTAAACTCCGCGTAGTTTCTTGGCACACGCTCCTGCCGAACGAGGTGTCGACGTCTTCTCGCACTTTGCGAAGTGCTTAAGAGTAAATTGCGCCAATCAATCTGCCGCATGCTCGAAGTAATCCGAGGAGCTCTAAAGCTCATTTCTCCGGGCTCGCCGTACGCGTTCAAAGCTCTTCGTCGATTCGAGCATAATATTCCTTATCAAAGTACGAGGGCTTGGACGCCAGTGAAACTCTATAGGGTTCAACCTGCGATCCGTTCGCGAAGAAATTAGTCCTACAGTTCATCCGATACGAGACATCGGCTCGCACAAGGAGGAACTGAACAGGATTCCGGATATTATATTGCTCCAATTTGGACGAACGTATCAAGGTTTGGCGACATCAAGGGGAGCGACTGTTTTTCGAATTTACATCGATAATGCGCGAGTCACGGGCAAAGTAAGATCCGAATCTCGTATAGACCCGAGCTTCACGAAAACTCTGTATCCACTTTCCCGAAAGTAACAAGAGCGGCTTTATTCATAATTAAGTAACCGTAATGGCGCACGCGTGGATATGTTTAAACATTAAACGGCGTGTACACTGCGCTGCGCTCTGACTACGGGCGTAACTGGCAGCAAGTGGCTCATTTTCTCGAGTTTCGGACGTGTGTCGGTGCAGGGGATCGACCTCCATTACGTCGCCGTCGCCCGGAAAAAAGGAAGGCGAGGTTGAAAGGAGCTCGACGAATAAGAGAAGCTAGAAACGAAACGGAGCGTGCGATAATGCCACTGCTTTCAGCTGGAATCACGTTTTACTCCCTTTGCAATCGCGTCGTCTCGCCGAGGAGAGACCGCACGGGGAAAATCACGCGGCAGAATGTATCATCGACATGCAAGCTAATGTCATTAGCGTCACAATAATCTCGGCGCCGTCAAACTATTTCCGCCTTTCGGTCCTAATTAACCTCCTCGCCCCTAACCGTTTAACCCTGATTATGAAGCCGTCTATACGATATCTAATTTCCGCTGGCGTGAACCTGTTAAACAGCCACCCTCTTAAATATTCATTTGTTGACCGAGCCTCTATGAAATTTGGCACGCGCTGTGGTTGATTGAAACACGGACCCGACGCCTCGTACGCGGAGGTAGCGAATAAATTTACTCTGGCTAAACGTGACAAGAACATTCGCCCTCAAGTTAATCCGCAGCTTGACACCGGTTTCTTCGCGCAGCCGGCGCGCTTCTACCAAAGATCGGACTGATAGGTAGATGTGCAGACGGTGCGGACGCGATGCAGAATACGCAAACACGATTGCAGAATGCGCAAACATGCTCAGGTAGAAACAGCTCGGTGTGTTTGTGCCCCGATTTCGAGGCGCCAAGTGGCACGAACTCGGGATGGAGTGATCAATTGTCTGCGACACATCTCTTACGAGTCAACGCAGGCAAACGTAAAATATGAAAATGGCTACGAGAACCGAAACTAAGCGAAGCCGAACAAGAGGCATAGATTAGTTGCGATACCAAGGGAAGGAAGCCAGCGAGAACTTTGCTTGACCCTCGTGCTCCGATGATGCATCAACGAAACGCGACGACGCGTGAGGCTCGAAATGCAAGGATGACTCTTGCTCGAGTATATCGGTCGTAGGGCGGCGCGGCGGTTCGATATCGATTGACACTCCCATCCTTTCGCCGCACTACCTGTTTCCCGTTCTCGTTCGCCCCCAACATCTCCCGTTTTATTCTCTTCGCACATCCACGCAGGCTTCTCAATTTTGTTTGAATACTGCTGCCGCCGCTCGCAACGCTCTGTAAGCCAGAGAGGGAGAGACGAATATTCTTGCATTTCTCCTCGTTACCCTTCTTTGATACCGCTGCAGAACCTGCAAGAAGAGTGGTAAGAAAAGGGAACATGAAGTTCTCGGAGCAACTAGATGGAAGATTGGGAAAGGAGAAGAAGACGAGTGGCCTCGTCGCTGAGATGACAGGAGCAAGTACAGGGCCCGGAGCTAACTGAAACAAGAGATCCGTTTTTCCGGGCGAGAGCTGCAGTAACAATGGCCACCGCGCAGTCCGGAGATATTATCAACGCCACATCGATATGCGTAACCGTCGCAAAAGGGATACTCGTTAAGCAGAAAAGAGTTGGCGTCGAATGTCTTATTCGGCCCGGTAGCGTCGAAGTAGCACGTTGTTAGACCGCTTCAATGGGGCTCGGCCGGTCTGTGCACGACGACGAGATGCAATCACGGCACTGGTATTCGCGTTTGTTACATCGTCAAATTCCTGGGTAGCACCTTGCTATGCCGAGTGCAATTTCACACTTCGTGCATAAACCTTCGCTGGCAGCGAGTCCGGGGAACTACGAGACTCAGTTAGACACGCGTGCACCGCGATTATTTAATCAGTCTAAGTTCTAACTCCGTGCACATATCTGAGGGGACACGTCGATAACGCGGTGTTCGCCCGTAGATCGTAGAATGGAGCCGTCGGCGGAGAAAGAGCTAGCGGAGAATAGGCAGAGCGCAAATGAACTTTCCTTTAACCCCATTACTTTGTGCACGAGGATTAAATCAGGTCGGCCCTTACGGTCAAGTAATGTCCGAGCCGAAGGAGGTAAAAACAAGCTGCTATGCCTTCGTCGTGCACCGCTCCGTACTCCACACATCCGGCGTTGCACATTCTTCTGAGCGGCGAAAAAAATTAATTCACGCGATAGACCGTCACGCGGGAAAACGTAAAACGTTTCCGCGCGAAGAAACGAGCAGCATTATTTTGTTTTCCCTCCACGGGACGGGTCGCATTCGATAAAGTTGTTCCGGAACGGTGCCCCATCCATCTTAGTCGCCTTACAATTTTCTCGCGTGCCCAGGTCCTCCGCACTTATCCGCACACATGCACACCATGAAAGTGAACTGCGTGAAATCCATGGGGCGAGATTACATGGCTGTGCAGTCCACTTCCCCCCACTCTCTTTCCCCCTGGCAGCTCAGCCGCAAGTATTTCGAAAGCCTCTCCACGCGCGTTCCCTGTTCAACGAGAACGAACAAGACGATTTGTCAGTGCCGCACGCCACGCTTGTCGCTGTCATTTAGACGTCTGTAGAGATATTTAATTATTTATGCGGCGCGTATGTATGCGAACGTTCGTCGATGCCGGTCTCGTTTCTGCGCACGTAACGTTCTCGTAAGATCTCGTAAGACCTACTTGGCCGCCGGGAGAAGAGGAGCTTTTAACCAACGTGGAATCTTGGTCAGCCGAAAAATGCGAACGTTGACACGTCCGAGTATACTACTTTTGATGCGGAACCATAAACCCAGAGGAGGGACGCCATTGATGGACATCGGCGAGCGCGTTTCCTTTCGGCGACGGTAGTGGTGGCAGTAAAAGGAGGTCATAAGGGAGGATACGGGAAAATAGAAGTAGCCAATTTATCGCAACATCTACCCGCAGCGCGACGCTCTAAATGGAAACGGTAAGAATAATGTTGATGCGTATTTTAGCCGGGAAATATGCTCGTTCGCACGCTGATGATTAAAGGAAACGGGAACGCGAGGAGCCCTTAATTCGGTAGCACTCTTTGCCGTTCGGCCTTGCGTGTGTATCATGGCACGGAGGCGGAGGGTGAGAAAAAATGTTCCACTTTACGGAATAAGGGTGCGAGGAGAGCGGAAGCACGGGCGGGCGAGGAAGTCATTCCGTAAATGCGGTGCGACGTTCATATCGATCGGGGAACCAGCGTCGGCGACAATTGATATATTTTTAACTTGCGTAAAAATAGCGTCCCGCCACGTAGCGAGAGATGTTGAAAGTGGTGAAGTGTCGTGCCTCGAGGTTATTCGGAAGCGGAGAACATGGAATAGATCGAAGCAAGTCAGCGGTTGAGTTTGGTTCTTCTGCGGGACGCTCGTACGGTCAGTAGTCGGATTCTGTTTCGTCGGACATTACGCTTGGGCCGAGCGACGCGGCTGTTCTCGTGTCAGAGCGCAGCGACTCGTTTAATTCATAAGCCCTGGTCACGTTAACGTCGTTGAAAGAGGAACATGTAAATAAGGAGTAATTACGGCGATCCCTAATAATTGCATCCTGCAACGCGCCGGGTCTCCGCTCTTCTTGAGAGTGATTAATCATGTAGCAAGTCGCGCGTGAATTGTGATCTATGGCCGGTCGCGCGGAGTATAACGGCGCGGTTAGAAATAGCGCGGACGAGAAAATGGGGAAGGTGAAAGTGCGGACTCACGGATTTCCTAATTAGCGGCGATGGCCCGTCGAGTGAGGGCGAGGTTGGAAATGTGTCGGGGATGGGGCTGAACGTATCGCGATTTCTTGATAGCCGCGGTATTTCCGGCAGCGTGCCCGACAAGGTGTTTCGCCCTGACTAATTAATTATCTCGCGCAATCATCTTCGGATTAGCGTGCACGTGAACGTTTTACGACCGGGAAAGTGACTGTAATGGGGGAGTTTTGTCGCGCAAATAATGACGCTAAGCATTCGTTGATGCAGGGTCGGCAGGATCTGAAAGGGACACACGTCGAGGGGAAGCGAACTGTCGAAGCGGCTGTACGCCTTTCCTGCAACGTATGCGATAATGTGTGGCGCGAGTGGTTACGTGGCAAGTAGATACTCCGCGAGTGTATCACGCCGCATCCGCCTTGTCAAAGTAAAAAGATCGCCATTCTCCGTGTGAGAGCATCGGGCTCTCTTTAAGTAGCGTCCTTGTCCAGATACACTGCTCCTTTTAGCACTCGCCGACTGACACGAGACAGCCGTGTGTGGAGATGCACGTACACGACACGGGGGGTGCCACTTAAGCATCTGTCTCACGTATCTTACCGGTCACCGATTCTCGTTGGACACCTAAGCCGGACGTGACGATTGTTAGCCGAACAATGCCGGTGGCCACGAACAAAGACGAAAAACGACCGACCCGACTACAGCCGGGCCCGACAGGCTGAAAAGAGGAGGAAAAAGCGTGGAAAAGGAGAAGGAGACGGAGACGAGGGCGAGAGAAAAATAGCGAACGGCAGAACGAGTGCCGTTCGGGGCGGAGAGGAGACAGAGAAAGAGTGTGTGGTCAAGTCACGCTGGCGAGATGCCAACCAATTACGAATGTAAAGTTATGGTAATATTGATATCGAGCGGGTGAGGAAAAAAATGGCCGTAATAAAAGGGAACTCCGGCTCTTTCCTCTCTCTTTCTCGCCATTCTCGTTCCCCTGAATTTTCTCTCCTAGTTTCTCATCCTCCCTCTCCCTCCCGTACTCTTTCGGTCGCACGCGGGCGCGTACATTATTCAGAACATTCCTCATACATAGTCGAGCACACCTACGACATGCCGGGTAATTGAAATCCAATATACCTATCTAGCAGTTTGCGGCCGAGTCGCCGCGTTTTATTTTACCGTTGCAGCCGGCACTGGGCTCGCTTTTCGTCCTGATCCACTGTACCGGATAGGTACAGGCACGTTCGATGAATTCAGCCGTCGTTACGTAACAGTAAATCGAAATTAGAGTGAGGCATCGTACCGATGTAGTTTGATTGACCTATATAATCCGCAAACTGGATCGGGCGGGCGTTACTTACGTGCGCTCTTTTGCGGTTGCCAAACTTTGTCTCTCTCTCTCTCTCTCACTTCCTCTCTCTATCTTTCCGTCTCCATATCCGGAGCCGCTCGTTGTAACGAAGGGACGAAAATTCTTGCTGGCGAAGCGCGCTCGCCTGCAAGCGTCGTCCGGAAAGTTTTGCGAGTTTTTAATCATCGCCCTCCACGATTATTTCTCCCGGAAAAAGGAGCGGCGCGGCGCAAGTGTCGTGGGCATCTTTTTCTTTCGAGCCAGCGAAGAATGTCCTTAGCATCTATATGCTCGCGCGGATCTCGAATCGAGTGCCTTCGAGCGGTGCTCTCGTCCCGGACAAATCGCGGACCAAGTTTATGCCGGCCAAGGAGCGATTTGCATTGCAAATATCGGAACGCGATTGACTCCGTCAGGATACTTTCGCGCGCGAGATATAGCGGTTTGACGATATTAATGAGCGCGCGCGCCCCTGACCGGCATAGTTGTCGGGAGCGTTGATACACCTGCGAGCGACGCGTTATAATCCATTAACAATTAACGAAGTGCTAATGAAATGGAACGCGCGCGTCCCCGGTAGTGGCCGCTAGCCGCATCGACCGTTGGCCGAGCCCGAAATGGGGCGATCGTTATGATTTCCATCGGAGGACGGAAACGTCACGCGGAGTACCGGATGCGTCGACATGTCTGTCGTAATGTCGTCGTCAGAGCATTGCAGCCGGAACTAAGAATAATGCTCGATCGTCGGCCGCTTGGACAAGGTGCCAGTTCGCCCAGCGACGCTCGTCGCGTTTTCCGCGTTCAACTCGTTACGGTGAGCCGAATTTTCCGTACGAACGATGCTTCGTCGCTCGCCAGAATTTCCATCGCTGGCCGGTGGAGCGAATGAAAAAAAATGTCACCAATACGTCCGACCCGCTCGCTTCGCGGTTCCGGTCAGATCGACGGCGGCCATTGGAAAAAACTAAAAGGACGTGCGTTCTCGCTGCGACGCGTTCCTTCATTACCGATAATTGTAATGAATTTTCGCCATTCCAGGGATAGAGAATGGAGGGGGACTCGAAGTCGATGCGCGAGGAATAAATTGCAGCCGTATGGCGCGCGCTCGAGATGCCGATGAGACTCGGGGAGGATTTCCGAGGAAGATGCAGACAAGAAGCTTCGTGATTCGGTAAAAGTTTCGATGACACGTCCGCAAATCACGTTTAACTGAAACGACGCGTTCGATAAACTTTGTCGAGTAGGGTTCCTCTGGCTCGCGCTCGCGACTGGAAATTCTCTCGGTGTTTTTTCCCCTTCAGGCGTATGTATCCGCCGCACGCCGGATTCGCCCTCCTTCACTCCGACACAAGCCGTTCCCGAATAAAACGTTCTCTCTTCTGTTCCCTCTTTCGCTCACGTTCTCGTTTGCTTGCCCGACCCGTTGCAGGGAGTCGGCGCGACGACAAATGAGTAATCGAATCAGCGTGTTCGCGGCAACAAAGTTTTACGAAAGCCAAAGTTGCCAAAGCACATTCCGCCGAAAGGCGACCCTCCTGCATCTAATTAGGCGAGATTTGTGAGAGGCGACGTTGGCACACCTCTCCTTCTTTCCTATCTTCAAACTTTAATTAAATTTGTCGTAACCGTCAAGCAGCGAGGATGAGAAGAAAGTTGATTCCCAATGCCGGACGGGGTAAATAAGTAGGGAAATTGAAGTTGCCGTAAATAGAAAATTCGAGGTAGCGATTAACGCTTGGCAGTCATCATTTAGCGGTTGAAAAGAAGTACATATTTGATTTTCAGCCAAAGGCCCCAAAGGCCGACGGATGGCCGACGCTTTCGCGTCGTTGTAATTGAATTCGATCGATTAAACATTTTGGCAGGTAACGTAGCTCAGACCAGCGTATCTACAGAGAAACGTCGAATGGAAAAGAATTTAATGGCGGGGAACATTGGAGCGGGCGACAGTGGCGGGGAATAGATGTGAAAAAGGAGAAAGAGAGAACTCAACGTGCCTTCAATCAAACGGGATTTTTATCGACCTTAACGACGCCAACATCGGCTGAAGGAAAAAAGAGCCGGCCTTCATTCCGACGTGCTTTCTGACGTCGAGGTCGTTTAAGTCATTTTCCATCGGGTCCTGTTACTTTTTAGGGCTTTATGGTTTTACGGTTACGCCTGCGCTGGAAGTGCGGTGTGATCACAACGAACAAAGGCGGCAAGGCGTTAGTTGGACGTTTTCTCTCTCTGTCTCTCGCTTGATCACAGTAAATTCGCGGCCGACGAACCCTTCCTATTTAGATATCGCGCACCACGCGCAATTATCGCTGAATCCTCCTTTTACACTTTCGAGTTACCCTTCGGGCGAGCGGGGCGAGCGCATTTGCGGAGATTCTCTCGTTTTCACGAGCGTGTCTTTGAGACGTTGCATTACGATCATCCGCTTCTCGCAGAACAAAGGTGTCCTGGTTATTACAAGCAGCTCTCCACCGCCGCTCGCGCCTGCCCCGGGGTGAACGGACGCATCGATAAGATCGTTAAAGCGTCGACCGGGCAGGACTCTCGGAATTTATAAAAGTGAAAAGCCTGTTTCAGCGGGGCCGTTAAAGCTGACTTAACGTACTGGCCGGGCGGCGTTCATAGGGGCCGGCGGGCATAAAAGCGGCATATACACAGGGGGATGACGACGTAGCGGCGCATCCCCCGCGGTGATTCCACGACACCCTGTATAACGGGGCACGGACCGACGGTAAATCGTCCGCGACCCCATAACCCCGACAGGATCCGACCGGTCGACGAGCTCCATGACACGAAAACGATCCACCCACAGCCGGCCACAACCCCCCGTACGCCGCCTAGTACTTCCAGCCTCCGCCATAAAGTCGATATCGATGATCGTTGGCGAGAGGGAAACACTCGACGGTCACGAAAGTGCTTGTCCCTCGCGACGTACGAGTTGTATATCGAGAAGCCACCCTCCTTTTCCCCAGACACGAAGCTCATTAAAGATCGAGAGTACCCAAAAGTGTCTCCTCGTGTCCGGAGGGGCACGAAGAGACATAGAACCCTCTACGAAGGCATAGAGGAGGGTGGATGAGCCATTGCAGGAAATTTGTCGCACTAGTCGCCGACTCGAGACACCCTCAGCCATAAGAAACCTTCGCAGGATCTCCTGTGGCACGGTGTTTCGTCGGAACGCACCCGGAAATACGGATGTCGAGAGAAATTAGAAATTATTGCGCATCGCTCTCCTTCTCTCTCTCTTCCCACCCCCGTTTCAGCCTGCATGGCGACGTAGGATTACGAGGGATATAAGGATATCTGTTTGCGGCGAGACTAGTTACGAATTTGTCCGCGTTACCGCGCGCAAGCTTGCAGCGGAAAATGGATTTGATACAACTTTCCACCGTTAATCCGACGTCAGGCTAACACGTTGTAAGCCGAGATCCGGAGACAAAACGAACGTCGATTGCACTCGTCGCGGTCGGAATTGTGGGGCAGTTATAAGATTACTACTATTAATTAGTCACACTCTGCCTATTCCGTTTAACCTTAATACGTTCCGTGTCCATGAACAATGGGCTTCCGCTGTAGGAGGAAAGGTTCTCCGTTTAATACTCCTGGTAGGTTTGCGTCGTTTTAAAACGTTATTTTAGAGGAGCAGAAGGCGAGGGATTAGAAGGATCGAGAGAGGAGAAGCGGCGACAACGGCAGAAAAGCGGAGCAATGGGGCTGAGCAGTGCGACGGAAAGGAAAAGAAGTAAGTACGAGCTTTGGGTGAAAAAAAGAAAGACGATTGCAATTATACAGCGACGTGGCCTATGCGCTACAAGTGCCAACGACTTTTTCCCCGTACCAATTACCTTTTCTCTGCGCGCTCGCATTTGCTCACACGCAGCCGAGCTGCACTGTCATACGGAACGTGTTATTATACTCGTCGCTACACTTGAACGTAATTTACCGTGCGCGGAAAAGCGAATAACAACGCCGAGAGACCCTGTGGGACGGGATGAGAACTCACGCGAGGGAACTTGCAGCTTGAGAACTGTGAAATTTCTCCATAGTTGCTATGCGTTAAGATCGCAATAGCGCGTTTGCATTTGTTGCATATTGAAGCACTGCCCTTTGGATGATTTTCTGGATTAAATTTGTAATTTTGCGTGACTTGGGCAAATGCGAAGTCATGAAAATCGTCAGCAACTCGGCCAGAATCTCCGATGAGTGAGATTGCACTCATCTTACTACGACCATCCTATGCATCCCTTCAAGAATTCATTAAGCTCGATTCTAAACCCGCGCGCACACACACACAGCTGGTCGCGGAAAGGCCATGGAATCAATCAGGTCAAGGAAGCATCTCGCCGAGTAAAATCCCGTAACGAATTGTGGATGGTTCAATGTTTACCCGGGGACAACAATATTTTCACAAGACATTTGCCGTTGCGTATTTGTGTCAACATCAAACGCGAACGTACCTACGTTCCACAGTCTACCTAGATGGTGAGCCATGATTTTTGCGCGGAAGACCCAGCGTTTATAAAATATTTGTGATCATGAAACTCCCACAGCCGCTGGGACGGACGTTTATTTTTCTTTGACATATGCGGCACGATATCTACGTTCAACAAATATTTGTTCACATTCAGTAAAACTAATACCGGGCGAAAATTAAAAGGTGAGCCTGACGCAAGAAAAAGCAAATCGACGCGACAGCGTAATCAAGCTGTAAGGTAGGTCGTCTGAGGCGGTTGATTGTGACAGTGCTGTTTATGGAGACTGTCAACGTAGGCGCCCGAAAATCCAGCTCTGCCAGTAGTCGGTTCCCGCATACTGCACGTACACGTGAATTGGACTTACTTCCGCGTATATATTCCGCCTATTCAGGAATTCATTACGGCCGATTCTACGCTCACGGAGATTTACCGGATACGGAACCTGCCTCGGAGGGGCGAGCGAATATCAGGCATTTCGAATCGGGTTCCAGCTCGTTGAGAACGACCTGAATTCGCCTTCGCCTCCATGCTCGAAGGGTGTGCGAGTTCGACGAGATAACGAGAAAGAAGATAAAGGTCTTTCATGGGTCGACTGTCGATAAGGGTTACAGTCCATTCTTCCCTCTTCGCGTTTCTCTCTTTCTCTATCTTTCCGCCTCTCTGTCTCTTCAACTATATATATATATATAAAATAAAAAAAAACGGAGCACGTAAGACCGTCCTATATAATTTCATCGCTACGAATATTGGCGCGATTTAAATGAGCGCACATTTAATTGCGACAAACGGCGTTTCGACCTCTTACCTATCCTTGCCTTTATCGACCAATCGATTATCTTGTTCCAGAAGCACCCTGCACGATTCATCCGTCAACTCGTCTCCGGAAAAATTGCCGTGTACACCTTGCCTAAAACACTCGCCGGCGTCCGTCCTTCTTTCCCGTCGTTCGCATATCGGCCAATCGATAATCCGGCAAATTGACTCGGAGCACAAATCGATTGTATCCGTGACTCCGCGTATCCGGCCCGCTAGAGCAGAGGGATACTCCAATCTCAATTCATTCGGGGATTATCGAGCCGGCTGACAAAAATGACAATATCCATCGAACTCTGCTTAGCGAACTCGGCGCGAGGAGCGAAAGATAGGCGGTCGGGGAGGGGGAATGACGTGGAGTGAGATAGGGTGGGTGAGAAGGAGAGAGAAAGAATAACCATGAACTGGCAACGCGGTTATTGGTTACCAGAGATATTGCCCGCCTAACCGCTCAGCCGCGCCGCATCTCCATAATTTGCATAATTTTCATAATGCATTGGCGGAATTTCCATCGGAGGCGCGGGCTTACTACCGGGGGCAAAACTAGCGAACGGCACCGATGGCTACGCGAGCGTGAGATCGTCGGACGTGCAAACACCGATGCACTTCCGCCTCGCCACAGTAACCACGGCCGATCGGCTGAACACGTCGACGCGTCTGTCCGTACGGACGTCCGGAAATTCTGATGATTCGACGCCCAATGCTGCGAGTCACTCCTTCTGCGGATCGACGCCTGACATCACTTCGAACTTCGCGATCGGAATCGAACGGCCGCCCGTAATGCCGTTCAGCGCTTGGCGAGCTCCGATTTCCCGTCGAAAGTGGCTCGATTATTTTAAACCCCATTTCCATATCGACACTTACCCATCGCCGTTTCATCGGCGCGTTCTTTGCCGGCCCGCCAAAAATACGCATGCAAATGCGCGGATAGCGGGCAGAGAGGGGTAACGCTCGTGCGGCCGTGCGCGTGTCGATGCGAGCCAATGGGGCGTGGACTTTGCCGACAGTTATCACAACATCACCCGTCACGGCCAATACGATACATTTTATTCGGTTTAACGTGTAGCCCCAGTGATGTAGTGCGATCAAGGTCTCCGGGAGTCCTGTGTAAGCCCTCGAAGGCCTTCCAGTACCAACAGCAGATCTTCGATAACGACCTGTAACACTAAAGTCAAACAACGAACTTGCGGCCGCGAGATGGTAAATGTGGGATACGGAGAGCAAGGGGTGCGGATCGATGTAACGGGGTGCATGCGTTGTTGTCGAGCGGCGACGAAGAGAGCCGTCGCCTCGACTGATTTATGGTAAATCTAATTTCGCGAGAAGTCGCCGTTCAAAGAGGATCTTCACGCAACCCTATCAATGGCTATCCAAGATGCGACGGCGGCCGATCGTTATGACAGCGCGACGGTGGCAGGTTTAACAAATACGTAAATCCCGCTCCCGTAACACCTCGTAAATCTCCCACTAATTTCTCTCTCGAATTTTGGCCGCGCGCCAAAATTGCAAAAAGTTTCCATCGCCCGAATAAAGTCATTCCCGTCGTACGGAGGTGGCTGGCGATGCCCCCTTTCCTCTTACATCGTTCTCGCCAGTTCCTCCTTCCCTTGCCAGCGATGGTCGACGTGCGATTTTTCTACGAATAACAAGTTTTACTGGGAGACATCGTAAATCACATTTCGAGAAAATCCGATTTGTGCTGCGGAGGAACTCACCCGTCGGTGTTCGTCTACGGTCAAAATATTACGAAGCAGTCGCTGCTCTCGCGAAACAGCGAAGCGTATCTCGTTAATATTTTTTTTTTTTTTGTTTTGTTTATTTTTATATATATATATAAATCGCCGTCCTCGTTTGTGCGCACTGTTCTCCAGCCGGCGCTAACGAGCGTAAACTACGCGCCACGGTACGTCACATTTCATTGAGCGCATTTTCATAGCGGCGACCGGGATACGTACTATTTTGTCCGGTCGAGCGATACGTCACGCACGCGCGCGTTCGCGCTTTTGTAAACACGTTCGAATTGCTCACCGCCACCGCACGCGTAATCTACGCGTCGTCGGAGCGATAAACAAAATTCCCCGGCGGGAATTAGCGAATTTAAGGTGCACTAAAGTTCGTGATGCACGACTACCGGCGCGTCGGCGATTGTCGGGATAAAGTCACAATCGAGAACGAGATTGTCCGCAATTAATTTATTATGCCCACTTATTGTGCCGTGGAGCCGGGAGGGGAACGAAGCGTGCATAGCGTCAGAAACAATTTCCACGAAATTCCGCGACCTGCGGCACGATGCCGGCATACGGAATAATGGGCGGAAATGAAATTTTCGCGCGCCGTAAACTTTGACACGCGTGCTAGCGCGCACGTTATGCGATATGACAAAGATGACGCGGACAGCGAGCATCGCGCATCGAGAGGAACATTTAATGTGGTCGCCGCGGCTGGCAGGCGAAACGAAACAGTTTTTCTTCGTTCGTCCCAAGTCCCGCTGCGCAACTGGATGCGCGCCCCGATCTATTGTCTATCCATCTGTCCGTGCCTTTGCTCGGAGACAGGTGTCGTCGTTAGGCAAACCGCGAGTAGAATTGTACATACCGCAAGACCGGCGATCCGTCCACCGCAATACATCCCCTGCGCCAGACTCTATCGAATTCTCTGCCAACATTGTATATCCCGCGTGCCGCTTTGACGTCGGTATTTTGCAGAAAATTGTCCACCGACCACCAGCCCGTCGAGTCGTCCGATAATTGCGAAGATATATGTACCGCGCGTAATGTGTCACGATAAGAATTACGCTCGGCGTAATGGTTGGCCAGTTTGAAGAGGTTGCGAAATGATTAGTGGACCGACTTCCGACGCTTGACACGCTGCCGCATTTACGGGGAAAATCACTTCTGCTAATACTGAAATGGAGGAAAAATTTATCGGCCCGGCCGACATAATGCATCCGCGAAGATAACGATATATTTTCCTGATCGATCGTCCGTCCGCCGCTCCGCGTCGCAAGAACCATACGATCCTGAATTATGTAATAAACGATAATGCTACATCGACTCTCGTAAGTAAATCCATAAGAAGCGGCGATTTATCGGGATTGAATTTATGAGCGAGCCAGGACCGCGCGCCGTAAGTTTAAGGAATGGTTCAGCGGAAGGGAAAATGTTTCATTTCGAATCGCGTCGCGCTTCTAAACGGATTTTTCGTGTCGTGCGATGTGAGAAGAAGAGTGCCGATATACTTTTGACCGACGCTGGCCGGCGAGTCCATTGACACGAGGCCACTTGATTGGCGTCCAATTTGACTCATAAATTGAGGACGTCCGGTGGATGAATTCGCTGCGCAAAGACGGCGGCGAAAATTATAAGAACGGGCTAATGAAAAGCGACGGAGAATTTCAGGTGACTGGTACAAAAGGTACTTAAAGCGGATCTCTCTCTCTCTCTCTCTCTCGCACTCACTTGAACTAAAATATTCGGTTTACCCTTTCACCCTAAACTTGCGCGCCTCTCTCTTTCTCCATCGACCAGCCTATTTCAATCTTCCTTCCTTCTCTCTTTCCATCCACAGCGTTTCGGATATAGAGGGATCCGAGGACAAAGTTCTCTGGAAGTTTGAGCTTCCTTGGAAGGGGGTTGAAAATTCAAAGTTATTATCTGTTCGTAGCAGAAGGCCGAACATTAACCCCAGCCACCCCCTTTCAGCTCCTCGCGCGGTATTTATTCCACGTCTCGCAATGGCGACTGCGATTAAAGCCGACTCCAAGCTGACTTATAATCGTTTTTTGGCTTTCCGACTCCAGTTCGCTTGGCGAGCGATGGAGAAAGGTGGAAGCAAAGAAAGCGAGAGGGCAGATACTAACGGGGGTTGGCTTGTCCGAAGAAGGATGAGACAAAATTACTTACCCCCCCGTTCTCCGCGAAACGAGTGTACCGAAACAGAGGACAAGGGAACGATGAATGATAATAATTACCGCTCGTAAAGAGCCCCGCGGTACCGAAGACATGAAACAAATAAATTTAGCCGCCAGGGCTTCGGTTGAGACCTCAGACAGGATCGGTGCCTGACTCTGCTGCGGTACTTTCATAATAACGCCACGACGAGGGAAAGAGAAGTAAGTGTAGATTGCCGTGTCGCGGGGTATTTCAGATCCAACCTACCGTCATCAATGTTGCTTTAATCTTCTGAGAAGCGAGGCCATTTGCCAGGAGATATGAAGCTTCTAGAATTTACGATCTCGTCAGTCCTTTTATACGCGCTAATTAACGGGAATGTAATTTTTTTCAAATGACACGCCAGAAGTGTTTGCGTGAGCATCCTAGGAGGCACGGCCGCCGAGTGACCGGACTCAAAATTTGCGCGTATACTCGGCTGAATTAATAACTGCATGTCCCGTTTCGAAGCCAGATTTCCCATGCGACGTTTCACGTGCGGCGGTTATAAATACGCTTACGATAATTATTATTGCAGCGAGACCGAATATACCTACACACGTAGTTGTCAGTGGTGACCGGCTCGCCCACGCATTATCGTTCACGTGTCCAGCGTCGCGAACGCTCGGAGTGGAAAATTAATTAACCGGGCACGGGGATAATGAGGTTGTCGTTATTTGAGAGCTCCAGTAGCACAGCTGGTAAAGCGTAGAGAGGAGAAAAAGCTTCCGTTTAAGCCTGATAACGCACTGATGGATCGGTCACTTCCTCGAGCGTCCAGCGGAGCTTCCGGCTGACAATACCCGTCTCAAAGAAGCACGTAAATGATGAAATTTTGAGGACATTCAAATTTATGCGGACTCTCGGTCTTCGGCATCGGCTAAACCCGCCTATGCATAATGAATTTCTTCCCCCCTCATTAAGCAGCCCCCTCGAACCGTGAGACCCCTCCGACGACGTAAAACGTTAGAAAGTTCTCTTTGAAAGTCATCGTGCTTCTCCCGGCCTACCTGACAAATAGTTTCGCGCATCTCCCCTCGTTCGTCGAAGTTGTCCGCCCAACTCGATGCCGCGTTTACATCGTAAGACAATAGCGCATTCCTCGTCATTGTTTCTCCTCTTGCTCGAGTATCATATTAAATATATCCTCTGAAAGATGAGCGAGGAGGTGTATAGCGACGAAGCAGATAAGCGGTGTAGAGAGCGAAGAAACGAAGCAGCGAAAAAGAGGAGGGTGGAGAGGGGAAGAGAACGGAGCGGCGCGGCGTGTCCTTAATTCATCTTAATCACTTAGCGCGAGTCCGTTCATTTTCTTTCCCCCCGATTCCTCTATACCTACTCCTTTACCTACCCTTGTTCTTCTTCTTTTTCGTCTTCTTGTTACACTTACTTCTATACAATACTTCCCCTCGCCGTTTCATCACAGGCCATTTAACTGGGCTCTCGGCTCCTAGTTAAAGCCGAATGCGCCCGAGTACCGTGCGCCTCGTCAATATCGTGGAATACAAGCGACTATTTTATCCTCGCTAATGGAGAGAGCCGTCGGTTTTTCGCACGAACCTCATCGGGCGCGGCGGCAATCGCGGTCGAAGCTGAGATTAACGATCGCGGTCGTCGTCCTCTTTCCTCGTCGTCCAACCCCGCGCGTCTTCTACCTCTCCGCTCCGGCCAACCCCTACTCAGCCCTCTGCCTCGCCTCCCACGGGAGCCAAGATGCGCCACCTTACGATGAGAGTAAAGCGATAAAACCGCACTACGATGCTTCTTCGGGATCGCCGACGTTCATTATCGCGCACCGGGCAACGGTAAACAACTATTCAGACTAACAACGGCGATCGCTCTTCGGTAATGAGCCAGACTAAAGTGCCCGGCCGGAAATTCACGGTATTCCTCCTTAACCCGTCCTGTATCCTTTTATGGAGTATTTCCCATGCTGATAACGTGCAAAGGGGCGCGCTCGACGTGACGGCGGCGGGGCCGCTTTGAGAATTTTGGACGAGAGAAAGGATGTATTAGTTTTAGCTCCGGACGAAGCTCGGCACGGAATTACACTGGCGGAGTCGCAGTCGCTGTTGACACAGCTCTTGAAGGAAGAATAATTTTTTTCCGAGATTGTCAATGCTCGCCGTCGTACGGGGAACGGTTCATAACGGGGGATGTATCTCGGCGAGCGGGAGCTTTTTGGAAAACGTCGCATTTCACCGTCCCAATAAGCGGTTTCAGTAGATGCGCTTCTTATTCCACGGTTTGTCTGCGCCGCGACGAGGACAGCAAAGATGACAGGCACTCTCGCGGGGGATTATTGTTACAGGGGAATCCGAGGACGAGGCGGGCGTAATTGCGCGTTGTCAACGTCGCTGTTATTGATGCGAGCGAATGTACTGAGAATTCGACGGCATACGTACGATGCGTCGCCGAAATTACTGACGTTCGTTACCGTCGGCACGGCGGCGTCGCGACGGCAATAAGCAAACGATCGCGTTAACAATGACGAATGCTCTAAACGGTAATGGGGCGAGATGAAATGTGCTTTCCGAAATTACCGTTTTCGCCTTTCCGCAGGCCGTTCATATTCGCGGCACCGATGTAAATCGTATTAGTAGTCGTCTTAAACAATCGCTTAAGCACGACTTTGCGCATATTAACGCCCAGCGGAGCGGGCCGCGTACGAGCCGAGTGGAAACTACGAGCTCAGCAGAAATTATTGTTATGCTAGCAGCGGACAAATCTATTGCGACTGCACGAAGTCCGGATTAGCGTCGTCGTTGGATGTATTCGCTAACAGAAGCGGCAGACAGAGAGAGCGAGAGAGAGAGAGAGAGAAATACGAAGAAGGAAATTGGAACGTAAGCGGGAAGGAAATGGAGCGAGAGAAAAGGTGTCGGACGTGAACAGGCTTATCGTGTCAACATCCAGTCTCCGTTCATTTCTCTTTCCTTCTCTTCCGCGAATATTTTATCCGCATTCGACTGATCAAGGCACAACGACCGTTTGGATAGTAACGTCGCGAACGGTTGACGATAAAAGAAACATTAGCGTCTAGAACCATAATTCGCCGTTAAGTTTTCACGACCGCCAAATTTTAACGATGTTGACTGGATCGCGGCGCCAAGATTTCGTCCTGGGCGGAAGGGTTTCATCACGAAGAGTCACAATAGCGCCGAGCCACGAACGCTGCCTTTGAAATCCTCCGCGATAATTCACCTGAGATTCGGTAAACAAGTAGACACTTTGTCATAGCACTGACGACGATGGCCCCACGAGCTTGGTCTGGTGCAACGTTGACAGTATTCTACGGAAGGAGAGCAGCGAACTACGGGATATCTCTCTCTC